>JAVKLA010000049.1:17230714-17243471 GCA_034782735.1 Sagittarius serpentarius | reverse complement strand
GGGGCATCCTGGAAACGGGGGCGTTGCTTCTAGCTCACACGTAAATTCTGCAACGATGCTACAGATCTGAACTATAAGGTATCATAATTATAATGCCAAGTGCTACAGAGCTATAGTGCGTGATGCATTATTTATCTGTATACTCATAAATCCTTAACTATATCATTATAAAAAAAGATATCCTTGAGCTAAAGCTAGAAAAAGCACATGGAGGGTAAAAACAAAACCAATTTCATGCATGCAGAAAATTGGGCTCTTAATGTTAAATAGGGGTGGGATAGTAGGGTGTGGGTACAGGGGTGGGAAAACCCTGCCAGGGAAGGTGGGGTTTGGTAAGTGGTACCTTTCTGGCTGAGGGTGGGGTTGGAGCTGTTCGTTTTCTGTCTGCTAGAGCAAAATTAATAAGATTGGAGAAATTCTTTGCAAGATATACTTGCTAGACGTGGGAGGGTTAAGAATTTTACGCTGTCAATATTGTTACTTCCAACAGGATACAATCAACAAATTGGAGAACGAGCTGAGAACCACAAAGAGTGAAATGGCTCGGTACTTGAAGGAATATCAAGATCTGCTCAATGTGAAAATGGCCCTGGACATCGAAATTGCAGCGTATAGGTATGATGGGGGGAGTGTTTTAGTAAGTCAGAACTCGGATCCGGTTACTGTTCTCTCCAAGACAATTCATTTTATTTACCATTCCTCCAGCAGAAATTTTCATAGATAGATGTCAGAGTTTAATCAGGTCTTCTCTATTGTCTTGCTATTGCAAGAAGCAGTGCTTTTGAGGTAAAATATTTGCTTAAAGCAAAAGCTTCACTGTAGCAAACGTTGGTGAGTATATGCATACAAAACTCTTAGCTCAGCAATACATGATCTCAGTTCTCCATCTTTACGGATGAAAATGCTTCTGTACTTATAGTGAAGAGATTTTTGTATCAGTGGAACTTCTTAATACAGATGGCTGCGTTCTCAAAATTGGAAATCTCTTGCATGCTTTCAAGAACAGGCTTTGTTGCTAACTCACAGAAGCGATCTCCTGGAAAGCAAATATTTTACAGCAGAATTGCTCTGAAAGAGCTGTTTAATGTTTTGTCCCAGACACTGTTAGAAATGTCAAATGCCGAAACAGTTTCTATGAATGCCACAAGGGGGAAGATTGAGAAAGCGGCTGTAAACCTTGTCTAATGGCTAAACATAACATCAAATTGTTACATCTGCATTGTTCTCTGCCACCCTACAGGCTACCAATATACACCTCTAACTTCACCTGCTCTAGGAACCTAATCCTAGAGGGTTTTTCCCCGTTATTTCTTCTAACAAGAAAAAGTGTTAATTCACCAGTAATGCACACTTCTGAAACTTTTGAATTTTTCCAAGAAGATGGGGTAGCATGGCCACATAGTTATTCATTATGGGCTAGCTTTTGCACTCCTAAGTACACAGTCCCTGGGGCTTGCGCTGCTCAAAGCATCGTAGTATCTTGGTCAGTTGCTGAATAGTGCTGCAGCATAACTAAGTCGTTTCTGCTTGCTTTTTTTTCTGCTAGGAAACTGCTGGAAGGTGAAGAGACCCGACTCAGTTTCACTAGTGTTGGAAGCATCACCAGTGGCTACACCCAGACTGCCCCGACTTTTGGCAGGTCTGCCTACAGTGGTCTCCAGTCCAGCTCCTACTTGATGACAACCCGTTCCTTCCCCACATACTATTCCAGTCATGTCCAGGAAGAGCAGATTGAAATAGAGGAAACAATTGAGGCTGCTAAAGTGGGAGAAGCCAAGGCAGCCCCTGCAGAAGAAGGTGAGGAGGAAGAGAAAGAGAAAGAGGAAGGTGAGGAAGAAGCAGGAGGTGAAGAGGCTGAAGAAGAGGAGGAAGGTACTTAGTTACTTTCAAATCCCCCTCTTTCATGCTTCACCCTGCTCATATGGGGTAAAACCCCAAAATCCTGATGACTGTTTAGTGATTAGACCTCTCTCCTTGTCTGCTTGCATGAGCAAAGGATCGTGGGATTAAGCACACAGCATTTAAGCAGGAAAGCCTGAATATTGAATGGAAGATAAGGTCAACGTTCAGTATCAGGCAGATTATAGGACTGATTATACTCCCTTGGAAATCGCTGGGTGTTTTTTTTCCATTCTAGTTTCCAAAACCAAGAATGTTAATATTTTAACAGCATGTAATGATGTGTTCACATGGCAGCAAACAATACTGGGCTATTATAGACATGCTCAAAAAGAACGGACAAGGACATCCTGAGCTAAATACTAATACCCAGAGAGTAGCCTGTGATAATAGGAACATCAGCTGTGGATGTAACTGTTGGGTTCAGTGGATAGCAATATCTGCTGCCTGGGGTCTAGGTAGTTTTCTTGTTCAACCAAAGTATATGCCACTTCCTTGCTGCCCCATAACTTATTTACCAAACTCACATTTTAAAGAAAATGTAGAAGGAATGTTGCCCAGAGTTACTTTTCCCAACTTCAGTTGCATAGCTCTGAAGGATTTAACCTAAACATACCCGAAATGCATTGGTTGCCATTGAACTATTCTAGGAGTTTATTAGTGTAAAGGTTAATTATAATGAAATGATAGCTAAAGAGCCAGTTGGAGAGCAATGGCAAGATTCCTCTTTGAACCGAAGTCTTTGGATAAGGCTTAAAGCAATGAGTCCACAGTCAATTAGTATTGTTCAAGGCCATGATTTTGAAAAGACCTATGAAGCATTTCACTCCCTCGGAAATCTAGGACAAGTTGTTTGTGTAGTTGTGGTGTTCTCCCTTGCAAGTCCTAGATGACTGTCCCTGCTTTCATGCAAAACCAATTGCTAGCCCATCGTGTTTAGTTGGCAGCCATCCAGATGTGTGGGGTTGAAGGGTGCAGGATATGCTGGCTCCCCTTAAATTAAGATTAGGAACAGTACATGGATGTGAAATACTTCTTTTTGTCTTTCAAAGGTGCTAAGGAAGAAGCTGAAGAAGCCAAAGAGGGCGAGGAAGAGGAAGGAGAAGGAGAGGGGGAAGAAACAGCAGCTGAAGAAGGGGAGGAATCTCAGGAAACTGCTGAGGAAACTGGTGAGGAGGAGAAGGAAGAGAAAGAAGCAGCAGGAAAGGAAGAGAGTGAAGTGAAGAAGAAGGCTTGATCTTTAGGCAGTCTACCTTTCTCATCAGGTCAACAGAATAAAAGATGATTGACTGAGCTAAAATTGCAGTCTCACATATTTAATTCAGTGACCACTGAGGTTTAAACTTAATGATCTATGATGTTTCTCTCTGTGCAGAGTATCAGTATGCTTGCAGAGCACCCACTGGCTTGCTCCCTGAATGCCGCATGGTCTACACGTATGAATTCAGGGGTTATGTCTTTCTTGGGTGATTCAGAACCTTAAAATTTAAAATGGGGGGAAAAAAAATAAGTTATGGGAATGAAAGTTATCTTTAACTTGCATTTAAAATAATTATGGAAACCTTGGGTGGGTAACCTAATGGAGGCTTCAATAAGTATGTGCAATAAAGCTAGTCAATAAAGTTACAGAAATGCTTACACTGATTCCTTGTATGTGTCATGTGTCACTAATGCACTTAAAGGGCTGATAAAGTGGTGTGTCACACCCTTCTTTCAAGCCTGTGTAACAGGATACAGGATGCTGGTTTCTGTCACTAGCTGATATGCTTGGGGGACTAATAGTTGGGCACAATTTCTTGATGGGGCTGTAAAATTTCACATGGAAAGCTTACAATGGAAAAACCACACTGGTGTCCGAATGTACTGTTAGCTTTGTGATGGGTCTCATTGGGCTGTCATAGGTACACAAGCACAAGCTCCCTTTTGCCTTTTGGAAAAAGGAGACATTCTAACCAGGCAATACAGAAGCAAAATGCAAACGTGACTGTTGACCATTGGTAGGAAGCTGTTCAAAGTCTGACAGATCAGTGATGAAAGGGAAGAATGACTGGATGTAGCTGAGACTTGAAGCAATGTCTGTATGTTTAAAAAAAAAACCAAACCAACTGCACAATGTTAAGAGGTAAGGACAACGGCAGGGGGAGGTGGGGGAGTTCTCTCTGCTACTTGAATGAGCTGCCTTTCCAAGGTGCTATCTTAGAGTCAATCCACTATGGACTGAAGAGGCTCATTTTCTTCTGAGAATTTGTCAGGGCATTTTAAAATTTTGGTCTAATCTGTGATCAGGCACAAGCTAGGAACAGCTCCAACAGCAGCAAAGCCTGGCAATTCTGAAAGCAATGTCAATGTCCTGTAGTCTGAGCCTACTTATTTTCAATGAGCTGAAGCCGATGCATAAAATTAAACCTTGTGCTAAGGGCAAGTACTAGATAAATGCTGCAAATTAAGCCATTTTAAATAAACCCATGGAACATTACACGGCCGCACTATAATTTTCACAGTCACATTTAGCTAGATGGATTTTTGCATAGGATTTTGGGGTAACTTAATTTTGTACGCTGACTTTATGGTATCAATTGATTTGCATTGGTTCTCCTTGATGGCTATGTTTAGAGAGAAAGGAAGTGTCCTTTTACACAAATTTTAGGGGTATTCCAGAAGCATCTCCTTTTTTAGTACTGAAAGCATTATAAAGAAGATGATGGATGAGGTAAGCACTTAAAACCTCTTTCCTTCCATGTTCCCAGGAAAAAACAGCAGGGGAAAGAAAAAGCAGCTTTGGTAAAACCATGCAGGAAACAGTTTGTATGCATAAGTCATAATTCCAGTAACTCCTGTTCACAGAGTTCCAGTATCATTTCCAAATGATAATGCTTAATTTCTCCCCCCGACACCTTCTTGGGGTTTTTTTATGCTTTTGAAAACCAAAAGACAAGTAAATTAATTTTCCCTTTCTTCAACAACATCTCTTAAGTCTGTCTTTTCACATTTCCCTTCTGCTTTTAATGGAGATTTTTCTACATGTGTTTATGCAGACTTATTCTTACGGAGCAGATTTTATTTTCTGTCTCCAGAAAAGTGGTGGTGAGCAGTGGGGGGTACTTGCAGTACCATGGGCCAGAGACTCGACCATGGCGTTTGCTCAGCGCTTTTAAAAGCTATTGATGGGGTTGCCGGAGAGCTGCTCCTTTTGGTATGTGATACCCTTAGTTCGAACAGCAGGACACTGAGTCTAAGAGATGGTACTTGGAAATTCACCCAAGTGCCCTATCAGAAAATGCTTAGCGTGGCGCTTCAGACGGGAGAGAGGTTCTGCTCCTACGGAGCGAAAACCACGTTGTGCACATCAGCCATTAAAGCCAAACCACTGTTAAACAGATTGGCCTATATTAAAAGCACTGCCCCATCCTGCCTTTTTCCAAGCACTCTGAGCTTCTCCTGACTTTTCAATACCTGATTTTTACTTCCTCTTTCATGTCTTTTTTTGCAGATAAACTCCTTCATTCAGTCCTTTGTATCCCTTTTGCTTCTGGGAAGCAATACAGCTTGCAGCTCTGCAGGGTGTTGCAACCAGGCTGCTAGGGATGCTCTCAAACCACCGCATTTACAGATGTACCAGCAAAGACATTTTTCCTTGTGGTTTATCTCTGTCCGATCCTCACTCCTTATGTTATTTTTAATGTATTGCAGCGAGAGGAGAGATTTCACGACTCTGCAGGAAAAGTGTGAGTCAGCCATGGCAATGAGCTGCAGAGAGAGACAAGCTGCAGTGACCATCCAGCCTGGTTTGTCACCCCCAGTCCTGCCTTGCTGCTAAGGTAAACTGGTGGCAGGGAGGATGGAAGCGTGCGTTTGTGTGCTGAAATGCTGTCAGGGTTGTGGGGATCCTACTGGCAACCCTTGTTTTACCTTTGAAAATCCAGGAGCTCGCTTTGACGCAATGCAGTAAAAGCAGGCAGAGGGAGACACGATAGAAACTTTAACCCAAGTTGCAGCTGCAAGTAAAGCCGCGAGTCTGTCCCTGAATTTTCTCCTGCTGTTCGGGCAGACGGGGTCTGGATCAGGCTGAGACCACATCACAGGGAGGTCCTGAATGCTCTTCTTGAGATACACCTACGTACACACTCCCCTTCCACTCAGCAAGAGGAAAGCTTGTACAGGTGTCGTATCCAGATTCTAGGAGTTTACCTTCTAGTAACTAAATAATTGACAGTTCATTATTTGCCACCTTCCTAGATTAGTTAAGGGTAGTTTTATCCCGAACAGAGAAGGAAGAAAGCCCACATGCGAATGGGAAAAGCACAGACCCTTCTGGTGCCTGGAGAAAATTCTAGTGCCTGACTCAGCTCCCTGGCAAATGCAACCTATTTGTGTTTTGTAACACTTCCCAGTTTGTTTCCACCTGGAATTTAGTTCTGGGATGCTGAAAAACTCTTAACTGTAGCATCTCCACATCCCAGTATGGTAAAAAGATCCTGGTTTAGAGCCCTCCAGCTCCTGAAGTCACAGGGGTCTGGACAGCCTACCTTAAATAAGACGCATAAATCTTCACAGGAACTTCCTTTAATTATTGTTTTTCCCTTCATGGAGTCTTTCATATTGATTAATGAACTTCTGTGTCTGAAAGTAATTAATCCCTTCACTGGTTATGCACAGTCTGAAGAAGTAATTGGTGCAGAACAGGCAAATAACATACTATTTATGCATCTCTGCCCTGGAATTAAGCTATCTTTTGAAACTGTTTGATTGCAGATGTCAGGAGACAAAACCCTTGGCAACATTAAATGTTAATCAGTTCTTATAGTTTTATAAATATTTAGAAATGTGTTAACCAGTTGCTTATTTCTCTTGGGATTTGATGGAAATATTTGCAGTGGGAAATAGGCTGAACTCACAAATACATTTTGTGTGTTAGAGCAGAGAAAAAAAATGCAGTTGTGTGTAATAACTAAAGGCTGCGGTATGTTTTGGGTGGAAAAGCGGGGGGAAATGAGGATATTTTGAAATACAGCATGCCAGTGGGTAGCCCAGGAGTTTGCCTCCCCCGCAGGCTCTGCAGTGAATTCCCCAAACCGTTCCGGAAAGGGGGCGTCCCCTGGACAGACGTGTTGAGCAGCCCGCTTCTACAAGCAACTGCAGTCCTGGTTGGACTGCCAATGTGCAAGTAGAATCAAAACACCACAAATAATAATCTCTGGGTCCTTGTAGCTGTATCTTGCCAGAACTGAAAAGAAAGCCTAGGATGAAAAACAGCAAGCCGCTTTGGGATCCCACCTGCACCTGCGTAAGCCCACGTTAAGAGTGTTCTTGAGTCTCCCGCTGACACTGAAATTTAATTCACTGTACGAGGAGACCCGTCCTCGTCTTGATGCTGAAGGTGCCTGACTTCCTATGCTGAGGGGTGGTAGCCCACTGGCTTCGCAGTTTGTGACATTTTAGCAGATTCTAGAACTTACTTGGAAGCACGTAAACAGAAAGTTTTATGTTAAATATTGGTCTCTGCTATAGTTTTTGGTCTTAGTGGTGGTGGTCTCTTGAAAATCTTGATTAGACCCAGGAGAAAAATAGCTTCAATGCTCACAAACCATTGGGCATTTCTTTATCTTAACATAACTTGGTGCAAACACTTACTGACAATAGGTGAGTGTGATCGGGCTACTTAACTTCTTACTCATAAAGATACAGTTAGTTTTATGTCACCTGCACATGTAACTTTCACAAATAAGCTCACTACAGAGAAGCTGCCGTTTAATCTGCTAACTCCGCTTTAATTAAACGTCACTGAACCAGCAAGCTGTTGAGCACAGATTTCCATTACTGATATCAGCAGGAGAAACATTCATTACTTTGCTACACAAAGACATTCAGATTTATTTGAAAGGCTTATCTGCTGTGGACTTTTTACAATTTTTCCAGTGAAGAACATGCAGAAACCTTTCAATTAAAAACTATTTGATCTTCAGTTATTGACAGCGTAAAGAACTGGAAGGCATAGGCAAATCGTAGATTTTGATCAGACCCTCAATTAGTCAACAGATTTCAGGACAGTCCATGTACTGAACCCAGGCTTAAAAATGATTTGCATTTCTTTGCTAGTTATGGGAGGTAAGGCAGTAGCAGTGTTCTTCATTTTCCTTCTGAAACATGCTAGAAATAAACACAATATTGATCCCATAATAAGACATATTTGTTCCCCAAACTAGAGTCAGGGCCCTCCTCTTTTTCCCTTTGTTTCATTTGTCTCCAGTTATTTGCCATGTACTGGGATTTTAGAGGGCCCTTTAATTGGCTTTCTTCTTAATAAAGCCAGCCTGGAAGTGGCAGTAGACATAGGCCAACACTTAGAAGGCCTTTCTATTGGAAATTTAAAAATGCTTTAATTTGGTTTTATCTGTCAGTTGTACCAGGTACAACCTGAGCCCTACCCAGCCTCAGTTCAGACTCTGGAAGGGTCCCATTTCTACTGCTATTTTCAAATGGAAAAAATATGTAAAAAATGAGTTTGGAGTACTTTTGGTACAATACCAGTATCATCTCCGGGACAGTTTCCTTTTTCCAGGAATTTATTTGCTCTCGATTTCAGAATTTTGTGTTTAGAGGCAGATTGCACCTGTTGATCATCTGAGGCAGAGAACTGATAAGGATGTTCCCATATAATTAAGACAGGAGGGGGAAAAAAAAGTCAGAAGCTACCCCATTTTGATGAACACATGGTGTCTCGGTTGAGATCACTTAACAGGTCTTTGCACACTTAAGTGACGAACTAGTGTCATGGAAGGTAGCCTGTCCGTGAACTGGCCAGGGTATCTTCACAGGAAGGTCAAGGAATGATCTGGAAATTGCCACACCAAGGGTCTCCTTACACGTTGCATCTAGCATGCAGGGAGGAAGATTATACTTGCAGCAGAGTTTAACACTTTTACACTTACTACAAGCAGGATTACTCAGGTAAGTGATGTTAGCAGCACACGGCTTAGAGACCTTCCCGTGCTAGCAAAAGCAATTGGAACCCCTCTAAGCACCTAAAGGCTGGGCAACAGAATTCAGTAGATCCCTCTTTACTCTAGAAAGCACGGAATATGGCTCTTAAGTATTTGCTTAAACCAGCTCAAGTATTTGTGTTAGGTTACAGGAAATTGGTTCATCATATCCAATTCAAACTTGCTTTCTAAGTGAGGACACTAAGGAAAAACCCAAGCAACTTTTCAACCCATGCAGCTGTGTTCCTGTTCAGGACAGAGTATCAAACTTCAGGGAAGGATTCAAGTTGGAAAAAAGTCACCAGACAAGTCACATTTTCAGTATTGACCTTTATTGAGCAAGAACTGCTGTGACTGTTTTACATCAAACAACAAAAGGTTGCATACTGTGCATGTCAACTAGGTTCTCCCATGAGCAAAAGTCCACCCTAATTGCACCAGTGAGGTAAACATAATTATTTATAAGTAGCTTTTTTTTTTAAGGCTAGGAGAGTTCTGGTTCTCATGAATATTCTATTACTGTTTTCTGTTTGTTTTTGGCTCAGTTGGTTCTTTGCATAATACATCTTAAGTCGTTCCTCAGATATGTCCCTCCAACAGCTCAGGAAATTCAAAAGCTTCCTTTGCACATTTCATCTCATGCACTATTATTAGTATTATTTTTTTTTTAGATCCCCAAGCTCTGTGGAGGGAGTACATCTTGAGCCTGCATGCATTCCCCCCCCCTCCCCTATATTGCACAAAAAAGTAAAATACTGTGTGTCTGGAGCCTCCATGAGAGAACCCGTTCTGCTTTGAAGCCGTCACTCACATGCATTTTGCAGCTGTCATATGGCTTAACCTTTTGCACCGACCCAAGCTCTTTAATTTTTTTAATTTAGCTATGATTTATTTTATTCGGTCTCTTTAATCTCTTTTACTATGGCATGTGAAGTAACTTTCTCCACTTTCTTGGTGGACACTAATTTCTCCTCAAAGCTTTCTTCATGTTCCTCTACCTTCTGAGTGACTGTCACCGACTTTGTGATATATGTGGTTGTACTGTCCCCACCTTCACCAGTGATTTTCTCTGCTTTTTTGGTTACTACAATTTTCTCACCCTTATCATCAATTGGGCTCACATCTAGGCCATTGGTGACAACTCCCTTGTCTTCCTCCTCAACCTCCTTCTCTTTAGATTCCTCCGCTTCCTTTTTCTCCTCCACCTCACCATTCACTGCAATGTCTTCTTTCCTGGACTCCTTCTCTACCTCTGCACTAATTTTTGTTACCTTTGTGACAGTGACGGTCTCCTCCACCACAGCCTTTTCATCTTTGACTGGGGAGGCCGGCTTCTCCGGAGAACGGGGCTTCTCTGGAGTCGCCGGCTTTTCCGGAGAGCGGGGCTTCTCTGGGGTTGCTGGCTTCTCCGGAGAACGGGGCTTCTCTGGGGTTGCTGGCTTCTCCGGAGAACGGGGCTTCTCCGGGGTCGTCGGCTTTTCGGGAGAGCGGGGCTTCTCTGGGGTCGCCGGCTTTTCGGGAGAGCGGGGCTTCTCTGGGGTCGCCGGCTTTTCGGGAGAGGCTACCTTGGGTGTCGCTGGCTTCTCCGGAGATGCTGCTTTCTCTTCCTCCTTGGCTGGTTTCTCACCAGCCTTCTCCACCTTCGGTTCTTTTCCTGCTTCTGCAGCTGCTTCTTTCTGGACAGCCTTGGCGGGCTCCGTTACAGGGGATTTCGGGGGGGATTTCGGGGGGGACTTTGAGGGAGGTGTTTTGACCTTCTCTACCTTTGCTGCTACTTCTTCAGCTTTGCCCTTGGCTTCAGCTTCTTCTCCCTCTTCCTCAGCCTCCTCCCCTTCTTCCTTTTCCTCTATTTCTTCTTTTTCAGAACCTCCTTCTTCCGCTGCATCAGATTTTGCAGCTTCTTCTTCCTCCTCTGCTTCCTCTTCCTCCTTCTCTTCTTCCTCAGGTGCAGCTGCTTTTTCTGCAGCAGCCTTCTCAGAAACAATTTCTTCCTCTACAGCTGCTGCTTCTGCTTTTTCTTCCTTCTGTTCTTCTTGCTGGGCCTTGGCTGCCATTTCTTCTGCAATAGCTGCTAGGGCATCTTCCATTTCAGACTTTTCATCCTCTACCTTTGTCTCTTCAATGATTTCTTCCACAAACTTGTGCTGGACCTTCAGCTTTGGTGGCTCAATTTTTGTTTTCTGAATTTTAGTGGATGCTATTGTGACAGATGGTTGTCTGTGCGTGAATATGGGTCCAGTAATGCTTCCAGAGAAGGCACTGAATCTTGTCTCTTCGCCCTCCAGTAGCTTCCTAAGGGAATCAGAAGGAGGAGGAAAAGAAAAAAGTGAGCATGGAAACCCAACATAAGGGACAGCTATTAAAATATTTCCCCGTCAGCAGGCTGAAACCAGTTTGTATGTGGAGTACGTTAGAGCTGATCAGCGTAATCCGTCGCTCACAGCCCCAGTTTGGCTTTCCTTGAATCAGCTCTTTTGCAAAATTAATATTCAGCAAACAGCTTTTAGCTTGGTTTGCATGTGGCAAGTGTAACACCTTTGGGCCAATCAGTTGAAATTCATCCTTAATGTCAAAAAACTTTATCATGGCATAAGTCAACACAGAGTATGGCAAAATAATTAACTTTATAGGATGCATTATGACTTAGGCAAACTGAGAGTTTGACACAGCCAACAGACCCAAATCAAATATTGCGGCCAAGACATTCAAAGCCACTTAAAGCGTATGTCCTAGTTCAATAATTTGGGCATCCACCTTCCTTGTGTGGCTATGAAAACTGAAGAGACTTTTGATCAGCTAACTTTGGCAGCAAACAGCTATAGACCCTGGGGTATCTGTGTGTTTCTCTGAACAACCTCAGGAGTTTAAGCAGATGTGGAGATGGGGGTGTGTGTGTGTGTGGTTTCGTCTTTCATTCAGATGCATGTTTTTCATCTAAGCCTGTGACCCAGAAAAATCAGCAGTTCTCCGATGAGAGTTCTAAAGTGATGCAAGGGAGACTAAAAAAACCTGCCAGGTGATGGCAATAGCAAGCAATCTTCCTGCTCCAGATTAGAGCGGATGCCTTTAAAGGAAAGTTGAGCAAGAAAAGCAAAAGTGTTTGTGACAAGCAGATTTGCACTCCTTGCTTGAAACCATGATCAAGCAAGTGCGCTCTCTCAAGCGATAAAAGGAAATTCAAGTGACAAGCACCGCCTGCTTGACATATGCAAAGCAAAGTAAACAGGAACTAAAAATGAGCTTGTCTTTTGCTGCATCTTCTGCAAACACGGGCAGAATGCGGCACCAAGGTGCCAC
Source organism: Sagittarius serpentarius (assembly GCA_034782735.1). Lineage (NCBI taxonomy): Eukaryota > Metazoa > Chordata > Aves > Accipitriformes > Sagittariidae > Sagittarius > Sagittarius serpentarius. The sequence continues at coordinate 17,231,295 of JAVKLA010000049.1, read as the reverse complement.
CGCACTGAGTCATGCCCTCCTGTGCCCACTGGGCTCGCTGGGAGCTTTGCTGCTGGTTACCTGACAGCTGGTCCCTAACGAACTCTGGTTTCTTACTGCAAACGCTCCCTGGGTCCGTGTAGATTTTGAAACGGTTGTAATAACTTAGTCAAGCTCTAATTTTACTTGCGCTCACTGCATGCAGCTATTTCTTATCTGTGGTAAAGCCTCCCAAGCCAGCAGCATCTGCAGTGCTATTAATGCTCCAGGCGTGTCCGCAGTGATCCTACTGTACCTGTATGCAGCAATTTCAATATCCAGGGCCATCTTGACATTGAGGAGGTCCTGGTATTCCCTCAAGTGACGTGCCATTTCCCACTTCGTTCCTCTAAGCTCGTTCTCCAGCTGATGGATCGTGTCCTGCAACGGAGAGGCAGAAAACCTCCGTGACCCAGACGTTAACGCTTCGTGCAGCGACAGAGCAGAGCGAGTTCTCAAAAGCGACTTTCAGAAACTCTTCCCGCCACCCTGGGAGGCAGCGCCAGGGCCAAGGGCAGGACCCCCCACCCTCCCCCACATCTCCCCCCCCCCCCACCCTCCCC
>JAVKLA010000049.1:17179290-17228530 GCA_034782735.1 Sagittarius serpentarius | reverse complement strand
GGGCCGCGTCCCCCCGTTCCCCGGGTGGGGTCTGACACTTGAAGGTCAAAAGCGGGCAGGGCGGGGGGGGGGGCTGGGGGGGGCTCCCGGGGCTGCTCTGCGGCAGCGATCGCTCCCTGCGAAGGCGCCGGCTGCCTTCGGGGCGGAGGGCGGGCGCGGGCGGGCAGGGAGATCGGCAGGAGGAGGCTGGGTGCAGCCGTTGCGGCGCTAGGGCAGCCGGGCAGTAAACACGAGTTTGAAAGACCTCCACCACCACCACCACCACCGCCCCCCCACCGCCCCCGGCATCCAAAATCCTTGATTCTTCTTTCCCTCTCTTTCTTCCTCTCTTTTCCTCCCGCCCTCGCATTTTAACCTAACGCTTGGTGCATTGCTTCGAAATAAATTCTCCTTCTTTGAGACCTTGTTAAAAATTATGTTTACACGGCACAATATACTTTGTATGGGTTGCATTACAGTGACTAGCTACCGCCCAGGCTTCGAACTCCTCTCGGATGGATTACAGCTACATGGGCGATTGATTAGTGAGCTGCAAAGAAAAAAAAAAAAAAAAAAAAAGGAAAACCAAACCCTGCCGGTGCCAGAAAAAGCCCTGCTACAGCTCCCATTGCAAAGCGAAGGAATACTGAGGGGGGCAGATTTTAACTCCTCGTTCAGAAAGGTGCTGAAAAGGGTCTGCCTGTGTTCAGCAGTCTGTGAATTTTTAAGCAGGTAATCTTGTTAACAGGCAAAATCCTCCTCAAAAATTGCCTTCTTGCCTTTAACCTGGGACGTACACAGTTCCTGGGTTTAAGGCTGCTGTGTCTTCCCTGTGGAGAGTTAGTGAAGTCTGAGGGACAGGGTTAAACTTTGCAAACCACATGGAGCAGGGTACCTCCGCTGGCTCATTAATATGATGCTGTCATAGGACTGCAGCACTGCAGTCGCTGGAGAAGTCAGAATTACCCGAGGTATCTGCTGAATCCTATTTGCAAACACAGGCAGTTAGATCCACTGTTTAACCTCTCTGGAGTTTTATATGAGGAACATGGAGAAAAGGTTTTGTTCTAATTGAAGCAATCACGGATTCTAAATCTGTTCCATTAATTTTGCTAAAAGTTTTCTCCATGGGCAAAAAGCATCCCTTTGGATTTAATTGGAAGTCAAAACAAAATTACTGTCTATTATGGCATTGCATTTGGTTTCCTTTTAGGGAAAAAGATATGTGACGATCTGGTTTGTTACTGCTTTTTTCCCTGTCAAGTAAAGACTGGGCGGGGGGAACGGATCATGTTTTTATACGTATGGAGAACTTACTGTAAAAGAAAACATGGTTAACGGAGGTGCTTGGGAGCTTTTATTATCCTTTTAATCTTCTGAAAACAAGTGAATGGTGTTGAAGAGCAAGTGAGGAGGGGCATATTGAACTTTGTAATAGAACTCCCTTTCATTAAATACCTTGACGCATGGATTGTTTTAAATCCATCTACCCAGTATGCAAAATAAATTGTTGCTTTATAATCAAGCAGTGATCGCATTTGACTTATTTATTTAATACTGAAATGCAAGCAATGCAAACTTTTCTAGAATACAATAATTTTCATAATACATACTGATTACCTTAAAAGTCAGGATATTTAGATGAGGAAGAGTTTGCATTCCCAGAGGCATTTGCAAGCATGTACAGAAATACTTCTGAAATAAAATACATTGTTTTAACTTAAAACACATTCTTGCAATGTTCCTTTCGGATCTATAATCAGATGCAGCTGGACAGTACTCCTGCTACGTTATCCTGAAGGTGATCTGAAGGTTAGAATGAGTCAGGGAAATCAGTCTAAAATGTTGCCTTGTTTCTGATGGGCAGCTAAACTCTTTTTCTATCAATATCCACTTTGGAGATTTTGAAATGCAGACTAATATTTCTGCTTATAGAGAACTTTTTGCCTCAAAGTTTAACAAACAAGCGTTGCTACTTTGGAGCAAACAGCAACCTGATGTCTCGGGCTTTGAAGCAGAAGAAGGGAAGGAACAGGCACTGCCACAGGATCGAAAAGCAGCAGCATTGATTTTAATCTTGATTATACACTATTGACAAACCTGCATTAAAGAAATACTGTAGGAGGATGAGGCTGAGTTCTGCAGCTTCCTTAAAAAAAAAAAAAAAAAAAAGGAAAGAAAATACAGGAGGTGGAGTTGCACAGCAGCCTGGCTGCTTCCAGACAAGGGAGCTGAAAATATACCCAATGATAATGAATTAACTTGAGTATCTTTTTAAAAATTATAGCATCAGATAAGTAGAAGAGAAGGGGGTTTGGGGTGGGTTTTTTATGTTATGGAGAGACAGCAGAATGAAGACAACTGGACAGATAATACAAGGCAGTTGGTTGGAACTGTTAAAAAAAATATTTATCAGCTTAAAGGGGGTTTCTTTTGGTAAGTGGCTGCCTGTTTTTAATATAAGCCTGATTTAAGCTTAAGCTTAAGCAATTTAAACCTGAATCAGTCTTAGTGATATCCATGCAAGGAGGGCAAACAGTAATATCAGAAGGAATTTTGTCAGAGTGAAAAAAGAGTAAGGAAATCAGAATTTGGTCCACTTTTTATGTTCCACACCACGGATTAATGTAATTTGGTGTGAGTCTCCAAGCCAAGGAAGTTACACCAGTTTTTGTTAGCTGAGGACCTTGACGTCCTAGAACCTTATTTGGCCGCCGTAAACTTATAAGAAATAATGGCCCAGATAATCAGCTGGCGTCAACTGGTCTCATTCCAGCAGAGTCAAGAGAGCAAGGACGGACATTTCGGTCCAGCTGAGGATATGTCCTAATAATATTTATATTGCGACAGCTATGGAAGAAAACACTTAGATTTATGCACCAGGGGCCTAGTCCTGTACGGTGTTGGATGCTTCTTGAAAAAGGCTTTAGGACCTTAATTCTTAAGGAAGCCAAGAAGTGATCAGCACGCACAGAAGGACTGCACAGCACGCTGCAGGATTGGGCCGTCGCATGAACGAGCAGGGCTAGTATCCAGCTTCATGGGAAGCTGAACTTTTAAAAGCATTTACTTTTTCTTTTTCTTTTTTTGCAATTTATTCAGGATTTTGAGATTTGAAATACCAGATTTGGGGGGGAGGTTACTGATCGGTTATCACGATCATTCACAAATTATCTTCAGCATCACTTGGGGACCCTTGGTACAATGAAGGAAAGGGGAAGTAGCAGAGGGGAGGGGACTGAACCCTGGGCATCTCACCTCCGTCCGTCTCAGCGGAGGTCTGGGAGCGGTGGCGAGGCTGGGCAGCCTGACTAATGCAGCTACGCCAGGCTTTTTGATAGCATGCCACAGCATAAAATACAGAGGTCCTGCTGGCAATGCTGGTGCTTTGAACAATTTGTATGTTCATTTTCTTAGTGTTCTAAACTGGACTTTCTCAAGACAGAACTGTAACACAATAACATTTTCCTAACATCTCCCACTTTTCATCATTCCCATTCAGTCAGTGGTTGTATTTCAGGACCTTAAACCAAACATTTCCAGACACTCGCGTTATTTTCTTCACGCAGAATTGCTTTGTGTTGCATTTGAAGATATAAGTTTCTGAAAACACGGTCCTAAAGCAGCTTTTGCATGCAATTTACCAGTAAATGAAAATTTCTTGCAAATTCCCACAGAGCTTCACTGAGCTCATTGCTGCTTTCGCTTTCCTGGATTTATTTGCTGCAAGAGCAGTTAAATGTACAGACCTAAGTTTCCTTCAGTGTCAATACCAGGAATGATTTCACAGCTACAAGTGTGCTTCAGTCATGTACTCACTTCGAAAAGCTAAACATTTACTGTACCACCTGCATTTTTCAGTGGTGTTTTCCTTGCATTTTTAAAACACTGCATTGCACACTGATTTTATAACATCTGTAAGGCAACGTTCTCTTTCATGACCACCTCCTGCCTTGTTTCAAAGGGCCAGTTCTTTAGCTTGTCTGAATTCACAAAGGAGCAGAATGCGGAGTTGCTCTGGTGAAGGACTCAGCCTAGAGTCTTATGATTAATAACAGAAAGATACTCAAGAAAAGTTTCAGATCCTGCTGTAGATTACTGCAGCTTTCTCTGGCATTATATGGGATAATGGCACGCACGTGGGCGAGAGGGAAAGGGAGATTTTGTGCCTCCATCTCCATGACAGCTCTTCATGTCTCCGATTTTCCACAGATATATTCAAGCAACATATTGAATCCCCGGCCAGCAAAAACCCTGTCCATGCTACTTTAACTGGATGTTGAACTCCTTTCCACTGCTCCTTTAAACTGCTCTTTGACCAGTTAACTACAGATGTGTGATGAACTTGCTATGTGAAATGCAGATGCAGCACACGAACGAACTGTGACCCTTCTTAATGACAACATTTCTGAAGCGATGGCCATGTACATTAGACAGATATTGGAAAACTTGGTTCGTACCAGAGAATAGCTTTGTAGATTCTCATATCAGAGAAGCCAAAAACTGACGCAGCAGGAGTAAGACTGCCTAGAACAGCTAGTTTTAGGCAAAAAGAGTTCGGAGGTGAAGGTTAACGAAATAGAGTCAGAAGCAAACTCACACCTACTCAAGAAAAGGAACGAGCTTCAGTGAAGACACTGAGCCTCAGTTTCCTTTCTGGTACTATTCTTCTGTATCGTCAGTTGGACGCACCTCTGATGCTATGGCCCTGGTATAATGCCAGAGCGCTGCACGTGGGCTTGGGCGCAGTATTGGACTTAGATCCTCTGCCCGCGTATCAGAAAATATTGAAAAAACGCAGCAGCTATAAGACCGCTCTAAGGAGTTCAGCCATAATGCCGCTTAGTGCCTCTGTTCATATTACTGTCTCTTAACCGCAGTAGTACCATTTCATCGCAGCCAGCTTTATCCAAGTACCTCAGCAGAATTAACTTGCATGCCAGCTGGGAGGACTGGATCCAGGTGCGGCATAAATGAGTGCGGAGAGCGTCCTGGTGCTTCAGATGGCTATTCAACCCCAGTGAGTATCCAGCACAGCCTTTGATGAGACTGGAAGCACTAGTTTATCCTTGGATGGAAAAAAGAGTTCATAGCGGAGATACATCTGCAGAGTTTACACGGTTTAAAACTAGTGTCGGTGGGTTGTTGCAAATCAATTTGTCAGAGAGAACCGGAGTTGACGGGGGGGTACACGATGGGGGAGTCAGGGTATTACTGTACATTTAGAGGTATGTGCCTGGGGTTGGAGTAGCATCGGGTCTGGACATCACCACTGAGGTCCATTAGCCTAAATTGCCTTGCCTGTTTGATTAAAATGTCTTGATCTCACACCGAACTACATGCTGACTTTCACATGTGACATCTTCTAAAAGGTAACTCTAACAGGAATTGTATGCTGCTGAGGAAACGCAGTCTGCGGTAACCTGTCATCTGTGGTCATAACTTTGAATTGTAAGATTAGTGGGATGGCAGAGGAGTGAGGTGGGATCATACACCGATGTTCTCTAATCAATAGTTAGGAAATGGTTGATTTCAGATTTTCTGGCCTCTCTTGGAAAATCTGTCTGTTTTCAAGGCATTAAATCACACAATTCTGCCAGGCACACGATAGAGCAGGCGCTGCAAAGGCTCAGCCCTGAGCCACAGCCCAGGCAAAGAAAAACTCAGATTTAATTGGCTTAGATGAAAAGCAAAGGAAGTAACATGGCTTTGTTCCCTTGATGCTGCCACGCTCTGCTTGGTTTTATGGCTCATTGGTCGTTTTTCCTACGTGTATTGTCTGATGTTTCAAACTGAACTATCCTGAAAGTTGCCATCCAGAAAACAGCAGCGCTCAGGACAGCAATCCTTTAGTGATAAAGCGGTCAAAAATAGCTCTTCCTACCTCGTTTTGAGAGGATTTTTCCTATCCCTCCCTTTCTAAAAATATAACTTTGAAAAGTGGCCACAATGCTTCCTTTTATGACCGCTTTTCCTGGAGTCGTACATACCATATGACAACGCTGCCATAGAGCAAAACTATTTCTAGAGTGCTGCTTCCCAGGAAAAATGGAGAAAAATTACTGCAGGCTGGAAATCAGAGAAAGTTAGCCACAGCAACAGCTAACGTTGACATCGGTTATCACAGCACATAAGTCACGCTAGCAGTTAGAGGCATTATTGGGCTAGAAGTCCCATTTTTCAATACCATGGCAGCACACAGATGGAGAGGTCTTGCCAAGAATCCCTGCCTGCTGTTTCAAGCACCGGGTTGACGTGCAAACCACACCTACATTTAGGATCAGTTTTTCAAAGCACCTCCTCTCTGGCCCAGCTTGCTCAGAAGATCCTGGGCCTGACACAGAACCTGAAACTCAGTGGATTGTAACACCGCAAAACTGCTCGTCGTGCAAATGGGCTGAGAGCTCCGCATAGCATCTAGGCGCGGAGGTGGGGAGCTCTCGGGCAAAGTGAAAGCAAATATAAAGCGGTGTTGCTCCACTAATTTCAGAGAGATGCCTGCATTTGCTCTAGCTGGGAAAAAACCCTATAATCTATGAAGATTTATGCTTATAATGCATGGACCTAACTCTGCAGGCAGTTACTAGACGATATATGGCAGCTGTTACTAATTTGTTTGTGGGCTTGGCTCCTCCGTATGCATTTGTGTTTATCTCCACTGTTTACCGTCACTCTGCTTTTGCACTCAGCTTTACTTTAGTACTTACTATTCAAAAAGCAACAGCTGCGTCCTGCTTCTTCCCTGTGACATTGGACTTTTCTTTCTCTTGTTGACTTGTTTTTAACTGAGGCAAAAAAAGTGCACTTAAATATGGATGATTCTTATTTCTAAAATAAAAGGCCCGATACAAGGAAACGTGTTCTTCCTGCTAGTCTAATTTGTATCTAGGTTAATTGCTCTCATGCTGGATGTTTAATTGATTTGTGTAAAGAAAGTCAATGAAAGGCTGTAGCTCAGTGACGGCTCTACATAACTGCAATGACTCCTTATTTTTCTGTTTAATTAGTGCTAAAGGAAGAGTCTACCTTGCAGAAGGCTACGGAGATCTCTGAGGGATCAGTTATTGTGTAGACACTGTATATAAAGATAGTTTATTTTTCTGATGTAGACCTCTACAGTAAACGTTGAACAGAGCTGAAGAGGTTTTTCGGGTAAGAACGTTCTACAGGAAAATTAAGAAAGAAGGGGCCATTAAAGCAGTCCTGCTTGGAGCACTTACCTCGGGCGAAGGCTTTATGGGTGAAAAATCTGAGAATTTCGTGACAGGAATTATCAGTTTGGCCAAGGAATTCAAAGGAGCCTGGGCAACCCAGTCATTCTGCTTTTCTTTGACTTGTGATAGCGTGGTGGCATTTCATCTCTTAAGGCTCCTTGCCATGACCTGCTTCAGCTTTCCGGACTGAACAAGTGCGACATTCAGATGTTCCGCCAACAGCGTATCAAATACCGCTGGATGAGAACCACACAATAAACTGCACATGTTAAAATTGTATGAGGTCTTTGGTTAAATACAGATGGCTTTTTGTAGCAACGGGACCAACTTTCTTATATGTGGTCACAAAATGCAACAACAGAGTCCAGGTTTTACTGCATCCTCTCTTGACACTGCCCATGGTCCGAGACGGTTGCCCTGTGGTTTTTGTGATAGAAAGGTGAACTCTGTGTGTCAAGTTTATGATCTCTGCTTGAATGGGATAAGGAATTATGGGGATGGGCTTGCTTTGTAAGATGTTCCTTATGTTCTTAAAGCTACATACAGAAAATTGAGCTGCTTTTTCGCTGGAATGTCAGTTCAGTTTCTCCAGTCGTATAACAACTAAAGAACATTCTTAGTAGAAATAACTATAAGCTGATTAGGAGGGAAGCAATAAATACGAATCAAATTGAATCCTGCAGACACTCACAGTAGGAAAATCAATAATTTTAGTAATATATTTTGCAAACTCATTTCATTGTAAAAAATACATATATAGCTTCTTTGAAGTCTTGATTAAGTAGGAGCTATAAGTCTTCCTTTTTGTCTCAAGGTCCTCAGCTGGAGTAAAATTCAGAAGTTTTTAAACAGGTTTAAAAGCAATGGTGTCAGTTTGTACCAAGTAAAAGCTGGAGTGTACAGAACATGCACACAGGGCAGGCTAGGAAGGCCATCCATCCTGAAGGGATGAAGTACAAGAGAGACGCTTATAGGAGCTGCCTGCGGCAGTTCTGAAATTATTCTATTATGTCATTTAAAAATGGAAAAAAACAAAGGTAATTTTTAGTGCTTTTCCTTTTAAATCAATGACTGTTCTGGACAGCTGCACATTTGATTAGATCAGTGACTCTAAGTTTGTGATAAGACAGGAGCTTGTTTTCCATTTGGAATGGAAGGAAAGGTCATCAAAACCGTGTTTTTCAAAATTTGCCCACATAAAATGTAATTCTATATTCCTTGAAATGGTTATTTTCATTGGAGTTCTGTAGGCTTGTCATTGCTTTCAGACTCCCAACATTTCTGCTTTGTAAGTGTTTGTCTAGCTGATCCTCTGTCAGCATGTTCACCAATCCGACTTCTTTCTTTCTTACTATTAAAGGTGAGCGTGAGAAGGACCTACAGGGGTAGAAAAGATACCAATACACAGAAATTCAAGTGACCTGCAGTAATGCCGTGGTCACAGTGATGCCGTAAGACCGTGACATGCAAGCTTGGTGGAATTTGTTGCATTGCTTTCTTTTTAATTTCCAATCTTCAGATTAGCCTTGTCTCTCATTAACTGACTCCATGTCAATTAAATGCGTTTAGAAAACACTTTAGGAAAAGAATTTAAAAGTTATCACCTATAAATTTCAAGGTCAGAATATGCTGCATCATCTTTTGAAATGCTCCTTGCCTTGGCAGTGCAGGTTATGTCTGAAATTTTGTCAGATGTAAAGTCTGTAGGTTTTAGAATTAGAGAATAAAGCAAACAAAACTCTCCCAACTGATTTCTTAACCCAATTTTCTTAAATAGCCAATGGGAATTATTTAATGTTTGTGGAGAATGAGACAAAGCTTTATCTAATAATCTCATTTCTTCTGAGATGCCATAGTCTGCTCCCTCTGCATCAATGCACCCATTTCCCCTGTGTCTCTGCCTTGCAGTGACCTCTCCATTATTATGCCAGTAGTCGAGTTTGCAACAGGCTTGTTGCAGTGACTCACACTGATTTTTTTCTACGGATTTTTTTTCCTGTTTCCGTGCAATGTCCTTTCCTATCACTGGCAGAAACAACACCCATTCTGTAGACGCTGCTGTTCCCTCTTAGTCCCCCCTAAGGTTAATAATGTCTTACTATTTTAGCTGTGTCCAATCGTTATAAATTCATAACAGGAAACAGAGATCCTGCTGTGGTCCCAGTTTACAGAAGACTCCATCCAGCCTGACCATGAGAACTTTTCTCACCTTTCCTCGCCCACGGCTCTCCCGGGACCACCAGCTCCCCTGGTTTGTCCTCAGCGCGGCACCGGTTGCCCCAGTCAGCCAGACAGCGAGCACAGGCTGGGCAGCCGTACACAGCTTTTCCTTCGAGTGGAACTCAATGGGTGTTTCCTTAAGGCCAGTCTCGGGCAGGTAGTGAGATTTCGCTGGGATTTTAATGATCCTTTCCGTCAACGAAACTCACCTCGGATACGACAGAACTTGCACTGCCATAAATCAGTCTCCTTAGCTAGCTTCCCTCCCTGTTTGAAAGCTTTGTCTAAATGAGATTATCTATTCTGCTATCACTGTCGTTTGGGGAATACGATTTTTACACACTATTTTGTTAGAGGCATTGATACAATATCCCAGAACAAGCTATAACATACCCTTCAGGAAAGGGTGTGATGCATCACACCGTGCGGAAGAGCAGTCACAAATGGACCTGACTTTGGCACCGGGGATCGGAATAGACTCTTTCTGTTCATCCCAGGGAAAGTCAGGAGTAAATTTATGCCCTTGCCAGGAGCGACAGGCTGCAGAACCACAGTGGAAAAAGAACAAAATCCCGGGGGCTGGCTGCTAACGTCAGTGGCCCCGGTGCAGATGAGAGCAGCCTCCTGCCCAGGCAGCTTCCTCCAGGAGCGCGGGAGCCTGGCGAGGCAATGATGTGGGCAGAAAAGGCATGCCCTCGTTAGCCCCCTAATGAGAAGGAAAGGAAAGTAACCTTCCATTTCAAGCCAGGCTTGGATGAGGACCTTACCCCGGACACACCACATAGTTTACCTTCCTCAGCTTGCTTCCCGATCTTTCCCTGCTACAGCCCTTTTCTCCCCATCAGATCACACTCCCGAGGGCCGCCACTTGCTCTGCCCTCCTACTCATCACTCATTTGGCACCGAGAAGACCGGGTGCCTGGTCGCTGCATACGGGGCGGGGCGGGCGGGGCTCATTCACTAACTCTGGAGCCCAGTTGTGCCGTGGGGTGGGTGTGGGGCACGGGGAGACCCCAGATAAAGGGTGGTGGCAGTGCTGGAGGCACTAGCCCAGGGCAAGGTCTGCCTCATAAGGCAGAGCAAATTATGGCCGGTTTTACGGCCTGCAGCACTGCACCAGCACCCAGAGCCACCCTTCTCCGCCAGCTGCTGCTGAAGCGGAAAGAAAGCCCTGTCTGGTTGTGCGTGCACAGATTAGTCTCATCTTCCATGTATTTTGTCTGCTCAGGAAAAGTGGTACCTGCACACCGTAGCTGCTTAATTGCAGCACCCACCGTGGGCTGCAGTTTGGCCTAATCGCGCGCTTCCTTCCGTTTGTGGCACGAGCGTTATTTGTATAACATAAATGCAATCCGTGGCATATTTTTAATGTGCATGGTGCAGGGTGACTGAGCCTGCTTTTTCTCCTGTGGCACTTTGAACTTTTTCTGTGAGCAGCTCTTATTTCAATAACTGCAGGTTTTGTTGATAAAATCTGTAATGAGGTAGCATGGTTTGCAGGGTCTCAGAATATGGCCCCTCTTTCCACCTCTGCCACTTGTTCACTGGGGAACCGTGGCTACCGCATTTCATCTTGCTGTGCTTCTGTTCCCGCCTAATGAATATGGAGATAATGAAACTAATGAAACCATCTTGCTTGCAATGCATTTGAGATCCACTGATGAGAATTACCAGATAAAAGGGAGGTGTTTTTTATCATCTCTCGGTAATGAGAACAGCTCATGTATGAAATGCTCTGCTTTAAGTTGTTGCTCGGTCTCATCTTGATCCCCTACAACAGAGTCAATTTTACTCACTCTGAGTAGGGTTTGCAGAACTGGCTGCCATGCTGGTGACCATTCTGGTGATTAAATGCCTTTCAGTAAGCCAAGGATAACTTAACGTGGTGTTATTAATACAGAATTTTATGGGCCGTAACCTGCCATCATTTTGTATGCAGAGCTCCTGCGGAGTTCATCAAGACCTCCCTGCCCAGAGGGATGGTGCAGGGGGAATGGCCTTCTGGTTCTCCTCTGCTCGCTTATCCGACCTTTCTCTGGGAATGCGTTGTCTCAGAGACAAGCAACCACAGGCTCTGGCTGCTGCATGTGCTAGAAAGGATCATTCTGTGCCATTCAGCTAAGGCTGCTATATGCAATATAAAAAAAAAGAAAGTATTTAAAATATTATTGGGTTTATTAGATACATTCACAACCCTAGCAATTTTCCTTTGGAAGAAATGTCACTTCTCTATCATCTCTCCAATATTGCTCTTACACTGACTGGATTACTCATCGGAGGTGCTGCCTTTTGCATAACTTGCTCGTAGAACCAGGCGAACGCGGTTATGAGCATAGGCGGGTGTTCCCAGTGCTTCTCGGCTTACAACAAAAATGATTGCTAAGGATCCATTGGCTGTGTAAAAGAAAGTCCGTATTTAAAAAAGAGCTTTTTCTTCTCCTGAATGTTTTGGTAACATTATTACATTATCCCCACTGCTTCCATCAGAAGTACGGATGAATAGACATCTCGTTACTTTATACAAAAAAATATGGTATAGACAATCTCTACTTAAAATACAGGTTCAGTGTAGCTTCAACTGGCCCCAAGAAATTGCTGCTCTGTTATTCTGCATTCCCAGCAGCGCATCGCTGCCCCTGAGGCTGCTGAGTTAGTAACTCCACTGCGCAGCATCCAACAAAGTAATTTGTTTACTCTTGGGTGTTGCATTTATTAGATCTTAATGTTCTCCACCTCTTTGCTAACCCTAATTATAGCAATATTAAAAGAAAGTTCTCACCGTGAGTTTAGCGGTTTTGGAAACTTTTGTAAAAGGGGATGAACAAATTTGTTGGATTGAGTTTTTAGCGCATTTCCATCATAAGCCAAAAACATCCCTTCTAGTCCCTGATTTTAATTGTTTCAGCTAATTGTTTGAACAGGTCATTAAATCAAAAGATGCAATATGAAATTGTCTGTCAAGATGAAAGGCTGTAATGAAAAGCTAATGATTCTCATCAGTTCTCTGGCCTCTCTGATGCTTTGTCCTGATACAGGCTGGTCACAAGGAGAAATAACTCTGGGACTAACGCCAAAGCATTTTGCCTTTTCCAAAAGAAGCCTTATTAGCATTTTGCGTAGGTCAGGTCGATTGGTTTCACACCCAAAGTGTGTGTCTGCTGCCTTCAGTTCCAAGTTGGTGACCAACACGCTTGTACAACTTCTTTTTTGCGCTGAAACCTGTTTATAGAAATAGATTCGCAATATTTATTTACTGTCAGGAGGAATCCCCATCCTCTTTCCTGACAGTCCTTGGCTCTTTCCTTCATCCCATACCTTTTGCCACTAATAAAGGAGACGAAGGTGATGGGTGGCCCCATCTTAAACATTGCCCCTGTCCCTGAGGCAGCTGCGGTCCTCTCCACGGGCAGCGGCCGGCCGGGGAGCAGGCTGCGGGCGTCGGGGCCGCCTGCCCCGCAGAGATAATCGCTGCTGCCTTCGAGGGGGAATCGCACGCTTATTGACACAGACATTGTAGACCGAGGCTGAGAATAGCCACTCTTAGCATTAAAATATGAATGCCAAGAACCGCTTTTTTTTTTTTCTTTCCTTCTGCAGGAAGGGTTGGATTCTTTTCAGATTGTTGTTTTTCAACCACAGGAACTGCATTACCTCCTCTAAACATAAAAAGGAAGCATTCTACATGCCAGATCTTATCTTCATTTGCAGTTTTTAACATCCTTGCGTACTAGCAAAAAATGTCTTTTAGTTAGGATGAAGATGGTTGGAAAGCAATACGAAAAGGGGTGGAGGCAGGTTCGTTCGGAGCAGCTACGTGTGATAACTCTGTGTGTGTAAGGGCTCAGTATAACCTTCAATGCTGCTCTGCAGTAGCAGAGGGATATTCTGTAAGCACAAATGGAGCCTAATTTCTTTTACGGAGCAGCAATCAATAAGTTTCAGAGGTCAAGGCAAACACATACATGCTTTTAAAATTTTTCTTCCTAAATAAATAATGTGAGATCAGCAGTGACCAGTGAAGTGGGGTTGGTAACCCCCCCGTGCTGGGTGAGCTCTCCTTCCATGGGAGCCAGCGCCAGCTTCAGCGTCGCATCCCGCAGCTGGAGCCTCTCTGTTTTACACGGCAAACCACTGCACTCCTGTGGTGCGCCAGAGACTGCCAGTCCCCTAAGGAAAACAGTGGTGACTTGGCAGTATACCATGGTCTTGGGAAGTTTTTAAAAGAATTGCCTTTCTTTCTCCTTCCTTTTATTACACTGCAGAGCAGCACATCTCTCTCTCAGAATACTGTGTTAATTTTTTCATCTGTACTTCAGGATATTTAAGTAAAGCCCCCTTACAAGCAAGCGTGATTAGAGATGCATTTCGCAGATGAGACATTTCCCTTAGCTGCGCGTGCACGAGCTCGTGCACCTGATGGAAATCTCAGAGGGTAAGTGCCTTGGCCGAGCCCAACCACTAACGCAGCACCCACGGCCTGAACACTGGGTAGGGATCCTGTTGTTCACCTTGCTTGTCCTCGGGCTTTGCTTGTTCCCTCCTGTTCTTCAGAAGCCGAGGGCTCATTTCTATTTTCTACACCTTTATTAGACTCTCCCAACACATTTCCCTTTTCAGAGCAATTTTCTCTCGCAGAGTCATTTCCACTTGCTACAGGTAATTGTGCTACCTCCACGGCGCGGTCTGGAGGGGTTTATTGCCTTTTGTTCAGGCTGGGTGATTTTGGAGCAAATTGGGTGCTTAACATGGCTGGTTGAAAAGCAGGATTGAAATGGGCTGGCAAAAGGATTGTTCCGCTTAAAACCAAGAACCAGAGAGGTTCATGAAGTAGAAATGCGTTCTGGCGGGAGGGAGGCATCCTGCAGCAGTTGGCAGGACGGATGGGCTTCGGGCTTCCACCTTGACCTGCGGCTTTGCCGAGCAGGTTTAGCTGAGATATACGATTTTTATTTCCCCACGTATGACACGTCAGAGGAGCTCGCTTTCTGGGAAGGTTTGAGTTCCCTACTCTCCCTGCATGAAGACACCTCTTTGTATCAGGCCATTTTAAGGCAATTTATGTTTGACTTCCAAAATAACTAGGTTTTATCTGTAGAGGGGGAGTAGGGAAAAAAAAAAAAAAGGACTTTTTACCAAGGTTCAGGTCAAGGGACACCCCTAACAGCAAGAAACCCACTTGATTCCTTTCTGTAGCTCTGAGTGTTGCTGTCACTATGGAGGAATACATGGGTCACTCCTCTCCCTCTTCCATTCGTGTCTCTGCAGGTATAAGCCTGAAATGCTCATAAGCCAGGCTCACGTGAGTCAGGAAGACAGTCTGTGCTGGAGCTTCTCCTTCCAAAAATTTCAGCTACTGCTTGATGAATTAAACATGTCCAAGTATTCATTTCATCAGTGTGCTCTCCACTAGCCTGCTTTCGAGGCTTTTTTTATGTTCCACCTTCAGAAAACTAGAGCGAAACTGGGAAATCCTTGATGTGCAGTTTGTGACCATGGAAGTTACGGGGAAATGCCGATTTCAGAAGAAGGGCAGCTACGTGCAGAGGCGTGCTTGGCGGGGGGTATTGTTAAGTTCCTGATTACAGGAGGGGATTTTATATATTTTATCCTTGAGAAACTGTGAAAAATTCCTGAACTGGACAGCTGAGTGGTGCTGCTGCACATCTTAAAGGCATGTGTGAATCAGAAGACGGGGAGAAGAGAGGTGTGGAGGATGTTCTGGATGATAATGGATGTCTAAGTGATAATGGGCTCGAAGCATAATTAATGTTAATGGATAGCATTTATATGTAATGCAGAGAACGTGTTCTGAAAGACAGATACAAAAATAGATTATTTTTTCTTAAAGACATTAAGTTTTAAACTCTGAGGACTAGAGGACTAGACATGGGAGCTACTACGCAGTTATTTTATGCATTTTATCTACAGAAAAACCTTGTTCTTTAGAAGCTTGTGGGGACTGGGAAATGTGCGGCCTATTTTTTTTCACATCCTGACAAATGAGGGATGCTCTGTCTACCTGGCAGTGTCATTAGGCTGATATGGCTGAATATTTTTATTTTTTTGTGCATTGAAATCCAGCAACAAAGATGATCAGAGCCAGAATAATAAAAATAAAAATGAAGAGGTGTTCTGCAGAGGGTATGAAATGTCAGGGAGGAGGTAGTAACTAACAGCTGTGAGGAGGGAACTAGCGAAATAAGCTTGTGTGATTGCAAGTACTCATCGGTTCGTGCCCTTCTGGCAGCGCTGGTTGTGCCGCTTTCTCCGAGCGCGGTCCCTGAGGAACCACGCTATTGAAGGATCAAGGGAGAGGAGCCTTCCCTCGGGCTCAGATGGCAGATGGGGATGCTCTTGGGGCTGGAAATCCCTGATGCAGCACTAGTCATGATTCATCACAGCAGTCGTTAGACTGGAAACATAATTTTCCCGTGCGCAGTGATGTTAAACTCTTCCGAGCGGTTGTATTGTAGCGCCGTTGCAGTGCTGCTGCCCTCGCTGGCCGGGTACCGCCGGGTATTTGTAGATATGGAATAATTCTCTGGTAACAAGACACGGAGAGAAAGATCTGTGTGTCTGTATCATGAACTACTTGCAGCTAGACTGCACAAATACTTACTACTTGCCTTGATCTGTATTCCCTGGGTATAAATTCATTAATGGTCACTGTATGTTTTCCACCAAATATTGCAAGGCTAGCGACTTTCCATGAATATTTACCACCCATATTCCAGACTATTTCCCTCCTATGGCAAACATTTCTTTACACTAAATTTTGCTGTGTACTGTGTAGGGCTAATGAGTTTTCCAAAAGAAAAATGGGCATAGAGCTTTATGAGAATATTATTTTGTTGTATTGAATTCCTCAGAACTTTAATATAATTTTAGAAAAAACAAACTCAAATTTGTACCTTTGCTCAAGGGACTGTATACTAGGGAGCAAGGGTTCCTATTTATTTATGGAAGGACTACACAAATAGGGCTGAAGAGATTTAAAAAAAAATAAAATTGAAACCCAGGTACTGACTGCTGGTCCCTCATGCACACAACGTGCCCCAAAGAGCTTTTATTACTACGCTAGTGCACTGCAGACCACAAGACTGCATTTCTTCCTCCTTTCCTCAGACAACCCCACTGGGGAAAAGGCACTTACTACGAGGTGCAGAGTCTTCCAAAGACAGAGGAAGATCATGCTGGATTGATTGAGCTGCTATTAATATGTGTGGAAATTAATATGTGAGACAAATAATTAAAGACTAAAGTAGTCCAGGAAAAGCAGGCAATACGAATAACAATAAAGGTCTTTTTTTTTCTGGTGGCTGAATCAGACTCCTCAGACCTTTTGCCTTTCTATCGATGGTTCCCGTC
This sequence comes from Sagittarius serpentarius, assembly GCA_034782735.1. Lineage (NCBI taxonomy): Eukaryota > Metazoa > Chordata > Aves > Accipitriformes > Sagittariidae > Sagittarius > Sagittarius serpentarius. Next base: position 17,211,749 of record JAVKLA010000049.1, on the reverse strand, counting down.
AGGTTTCTGACCATTAGCATTTTACAGTCTCCTTCTGCAATGACCCTAAAGACCAAAGCTTGAGATGGGATTAATAATAGTTCAGATTTAGCACCAGCTGCATTAGATGACTTCAGTTTTGCAGAGCAAATGCTAATTAAGTCCTTGGACCTGGCAACATTAATGGCACACCTTCCTTGACGTAAGCAGGAATAGAATTACCTTAAACATTAGAGTGGGTGATTGACTCCTAAAGGTTGGAGCATGGAAAGCTGTTGGGTAGCTGCCAACGAAAATGCCAAAAGCCACAAGGTCTGCAGCAGTCCTACATCCTGGAGTCCCCCAAGGAGCAAAAATCTCTTTCACTGCCTCTAAGAGTAGCTTGCTTCAACAGCACTCCTGAAACAGGGCTGTGGTGTCAAAGTATGAGCTAACCCTCACTTCCAGAGGGGTTTTTTAGCCCAAATGTGTTCCCTCTTTCTCTCTTTTTCTCTTCTCCCAGGTACAGTCTGTCCTTTCTCCTGGCACGTCCCTTCAGTTCTGTGTTAGGGAGACTCTGGCTACAAACAATCCCAGAATCTGGGGGAAGAGCTTTAAATCGGTGACGCTTTGTGGGGCACACTCCAACATGCCCTGAGCGAGTGATGCGGCCGTGTACCAACCCCAGGCAGCGAAACGACACTGGGACACAGAGACCTCTGCACCCCAGAAGCAGGAGAGAGCAGACAGCAGCGCGGTGAGTGGGAGGGACGTGATGGGGACCGCGCGGCACCGGGAGCTGGGTGGCCTTTCTCCTCCGCGTACGAGATGCTACTGAAGGGGAAACTTGTGTCCTAGTTTCTGCCTCTCAGCTTCTTTTCAGCAAGTGTTTTCTTGCAGGGAAGGCACAGACCTTTCTGTTTTAGCTCTCTGAAAGGTCAGTGATGCTCCTGGCAGGGGATGTTACTTGCTCATACAGCGACCTTTTTCTTTTCTTCTGCTTCGATACTATATTGCTCTGGTGAATTAGCACTAAAATGCCTTCCCTTCCTTCCTGCTTCCCTATAAGAAACTCTCCTCTCTGTTTATCACCACCATTTTTGCTAACCCTGTATGCTGTCTTTCTCTCCTACCTTTATAGCAGTGCTCGAAGCTCGGGGGACCTTTCTGCTGTTGCAAAGTGTGAAAAATGTCACACTTAGAGGAGCAGGGAGAAAGCACACACGTTTATGTATTACTGACCATACCAACTAAAAAAGCACCATGAGCAGGGACTGCTAGCCCCAAACTCCCAGTAACAGTCACAGTAACCCACTGCATCACCTCATTTGCACATGGATCATAAAACGTCCATAAGAGAACGGACTCCCTAATGCATCGCATCGTGGCATCGAGACCTGCACGAGGTCCCCAGCAGATGCTGCCCCTCTGCAGTGGGGTGCATTTAAGCTAAAATACCAAATTACTTACAATTTCTGGATCTGTTTCTTAGCATTGCTGGTACCCACTGACACTAACAACTCGTGGTACTTACCTCCTCCTATTGTATTCTTCATTACTCAGTCTCAAAGAGATTTCAAAAGCGGGGGTGTCACTAAACCCCTTCCACAGACACAGAGAAGGAGCTAAGAGAAGAAGGAGAATTCGGGAAGAAATGAGCCTTACAAGTTTCGTGCCCTGCCCATTAGGAAACACTTCCATCTGTTTTACGGGGAATCAGCCATAGATATTCAACCAGATAAGCTGTTCGGATTTCTTTTGTCAGTGCTGGCATATTTACAGTACTTTGCTGGCACATTGCTTGGGAATTACAGGCAGATCCTCTCCAACATAGTGGGAACAGGCACATTGCATGCTACACACTCCTGTCTAGAGGCTGTTGGCAAACCACAACTTGTAGTCAATCAAGGCAGCATTTTATAACCACTTCTACCCCCACCCCCTTCTCACATCCCTTATTTTCATCCTTGCTCTTGAAAGCAGGATGATTCACATGTTATAGTAACCTACATTTGGCTTGGCACCACTTATGGGCTATATATAGATGACAGAGTCACCCTGTTCTTCCTCGTTGATTCATTTTGTTGGGTTTTTTTCAGACATGGAGCAGTGCTGGGTGCCCCGTGGGCTCAGAGAGGAGCTGGGAGGTTAAAAGAGACGTCCAGCATCATGTTTTTTATCTGGCTCTGGTCCAGGGCTAAGGTGGCTGCTAAGATCGGGTGGGTGCCTTTTGTGGCTATTGAGAGGTCTGCATTTTAGAAAACCCAAAGTGCTCTCCTTCCAGCGGCTGTCTCTCTCTGCGTTGTTTCAAATGGAGAGCCTAAAAATAAAGACAAATGAAATCACAGTCATTCTGCGGTAGATAGTGGGCAGTCGGTTCCCATTGGCAGATGTTGGCGGTTTGCACGTTTCTGTGTGGGCATAATGGCTCTGCTGTTATCTTTTGCACCTCTAGAACTAGACTATCTGCAAAAGTGTGCCGTTTTTCTTTTTTTTTCTTTTTTTTAAAGCAAACTGGCTTTTTCTTCCGAAACTGCAGGACCCTCCTTTGTTTCAGTGACTGCCCGTTGGGAAACACTGCCCCATGTGCCCTGAGCCTCATGCCCTGATAGAAAATGACGCACTGACAGCACCGCAGAGGAAAGGAGCCCAGCTGATCTCCCCCTTTCCCCCCCTCAGAAACAGCCTCGCTGCTTGGCAGTCACCGTCCAGGGAGATGGCAGCTGTGCTGCTAAAACAGCTTTATTGACGCCCGGTGCAAACAGCCAAGGGCCTGCCTGGCTCTCGGACATCACTTGTCAACAGCCTCTCCCATACATCCTAAGAAAGGCTCCGTGGCCACAGGGAGCGAGACGGGGAGCGCAGGTGCTCCCCGGCCCCTCCGCCTGCTCAGCGATCGATACGGCATTGCAGGGAGGGTCTTGATGAGAAATCTATTGGTAAAAGCGATGTTTCACTAATGGCAAGCACGGTACCTGCCAAGATCTTCAAGGGGAATTCAAGCTCTGGCTTTTAGTCGGGTAATACTCATTTCAGATATGGGGAAAAGACAGGATGAGATATGTATGTACGAACAGTATCTACTGGTTTTTTTCTTGTTTCTGGCAAGATCTTTAAAGTAGTCAGGTACAATGGCAGATGTAAAATGACATTACTGTAGATGAGGATCGGGACCGAGTGGACTTTGAGCCACTAAGTGCTTGTGTTTTGCCTGAAGGTTAGCTCTGTAACATCAGCCATGAAATGGGGAATCGGGAACGTTGCACCCCATCCTGCAGACCCTTGAACTCGGTGCCAGTCCCTGCTCACCAGGGGATGCAGATGATGTATCAGACCTCACGTCTGGGACGGCATCTTCCCACCAGCCCCGTGATATGCTGCCCATGTTTTGGACATAAAGGGTCAAAGGAGATGCAGGAAAGGATGCAAAGCTTGCTCACAGCTTGCTCACCTTCTGCTTTCTCTGCAGGCACCTGTTGAAAGATGGATGGCTCAGTCTTTAGGACACCAAGCTCTGGTTAAGGAGACTGAGGTTTCGTTCTCTGTTCTGCTCAACATGTTCTTTGGGATAAGACTAAATTCTCTGCCTGTAAAATGTGAGTAACAGTAATTTTCTCCTTAGAGAGTTACCAGGAGACAAAACGCATTAGACAGTGGTGGACCCCAGATGCCCTGGAAGGTGCTGAATCCTACTTGCTTTTATAATGAGTTCCCTACATAGCCCATCACAGGTTTACAGTATATCTCATTCCTGTAGATTATCGCCACTGGAAATATTACAGCATGTGTCAGGCCAAAACTTGCTTTCTTGGCTCAGTGTTTCATTGCTTTCTTGAGCAGACTCTACCCCCTCCCATTAATCAGAGATGTCTTAGTCATCCGCAGCGTGCTGACCACAACGAAAAACCCGGCTGTGAGAAGGCTCCAGGGCTGGCACCAGCCCAGATAAACTTTGTCTGCCTGTAAGTGCACAGGGGCACAAATCAATGACCGGTAATTTAGGGGAGAGGATGAAACAGGCACAGGATTGAAGTCAAGGCAACAGAGTGTTCCTGTCTCCCTTTTGCAGCCCAGCTTGCATTGGACCATCTGCATCTCCTTTTCCACCAGGTGCTGAGCAGCACGTGGAGTTCTCCTTTCTTCAAACTTTACGGCTTTTATTACCAGACAAGATTTGCCCTGGCTGTACAGCTGAAGCCTCATCTTTTACTAAATAATTGATAACCAGAGGGTCTGAGGAAGCCGTTCTTCCCACCTCTGGCTCTTGGATCTTCCCTGCCCAGCGCTGCTGAGGCAGTGCCTTGATGCGATACTCTCTGGCCCTTTGGGAGGTGAGTAAGGCTACTCGCATTATAACAACAGCTGTGCAGAAGTGAGAGGTCAGTGCTTTGAGCCATTGCTAACACCCTCTGGGCACTTCGACAGACAAGGCGTGGGGAAAAACCAATTCTACAAACTTTTTGATTGACTGCTTGTTTTTTGTGTGCAAATCTCAATGCTATTCACTGACAATATTGATCTTGATATCCGGAGCAGATGGGCACAGCAGGTAAGATTTTAAGATGAATGCAGGAGACAGACCAGTGCCCCGATACCAGGGAACGACTGCCATCTCAGAAACCCCGACGTATTTAGGGTCAGATTCCCTGAAAGCATAAATTTTCCTAGTTCCTCTGAAGGTTAGAGGGAGCAGATGCTTAGCTGGTGCAAATCAGCTTTGGTTTGCAAATCTATTACTGTTCCAAGGAGTTCCCAGTTTTATGTCAGGGGAAGATCAAGCCCACATGGACCAACTTCTCTGAGCTGCCAGTCTTGGTGAGTCTGAAGTTTTGGAGCAGGCTCTGCATCCATAAAGTCCTTAAGGAGAGCAGCAGCGCTACTTAGGGGCTGCAGCTCAGACGTCACTGCCCAGCCTGGTGGCAGGTCCCCAAAAGAGCCGCTGGCTGCAGCCAGCATCATTCATCATCCATCAGACCTCACCCAGGAACAAACTTCCCTCGGCTCCCTGCCGCCTTCCTGGTGTGGCCTGTCACGAAAGCAAAAGCTTCCCGCACAGGAAAACATTTCTGTTATTAAAGGTCTCGCCTGCTCTTTAGGCGTGCTGCCCTTTCCGAGCGCTGCTGCTGAGTTGATGTATTATTCTCATTCCCCCTCCTGCCCCAACATGTCATTGGTGGGGAGTTGTCTTTATTGTGCATCACTCGGCGAGAAAGTGGGGCTTGGATGTGCATCAGCTCTCATTAATCAAAACAGTTCAGTCTCCTCTGTGCTGCAGCCTGGTAGCTGATTGCCATTTGCTTTTTTTTGTTATACTACCCAGAGACAGAGCGTGACAGGAGCCCTGGGCTCCGCAGGGATCCCCCGAGCTCGGGGCAGAGCCCGGTGAGGCAATGTCTGCTCAGGGCTGCGTCAGCGTGCCCTGCGATGGGAGACACGGCCGTAACGCCACCAAGGACACTGCAGAAAGAGCAGAGGCATCTGCCAGGGAACGCAGGCGCTCAGGAGAAAGAGGTGTTTCCTTTTTAACATGCTGTTAGTTGGTTTTGGAGCAGATTTTTCCTTTTAAAGGGACAAACCCAAGCAAAAAAATAAATAAACGCACCTTCTGTTTTCTGTGAGATCAAATGCTTTCGTGTAACTGTGCATTAACCTTCGGTCCTGCATTAGGCTGCTGTTTCTTTGCACCCTTGATGCTTTTAAGCCAGGATTGCAATTAGCCAAAGTGGCTCTTGACAGCCTTCCAGGCAACCCCGTACCGGGGGCCCCATTCCCGAGGGGAGATGGAGCTCTCACGGCTCACCAGAGGCGCCTGGCCCAGAGGAGGCTGGAAAAGGAGGCACCTTCTCAGCAGGCTGGGGCTAAATGGAGGCTTCTGAGTGTACGGGGGGGTTGAGGTGGCTTTCAGGCTGAAAAGCTTCCTGCTCAGATGCATTTCTTTGCTGAACTCCCACTCCCACAAATTAGATTATGAGAGTGCAGGGACCCTCCCCTGGGTCTTGATGTACAGCAGGGATATTTATAGGAAAAGCTTTTTAATAGCCAGAGTTGAAAAATCTGGTTTAAAACAAGCCCATCCCCAGATAATTAAATAACCCAGCTATGACGAAGAATATTGATCAGGCGCTCAAGCCTCCTCCCACCCTCACTTCCATGGGAGGCAGAAACCACGCACCCGAGTCGGCTGAATTTGGGAATGACCGCCGACTGCCCCGGCAGGACGAGGAGCAGGGACTGCCCCGGGGAACTGGTAGCGGGTCCCTCCTTTGCAAGGTGTCCGCGTCGGGTGCCGCACAGCGATAGGAACCATAGCTGCTGGGGGATGGCGTGACCTGCCAGCACAGCTACCCGCTCTTGTCTTTCTTGGCCCAAAGGAAATATTCCCGGGGGAGATTTTCCTGCCACTCCCAAGCACTGCAGTGGATGCAGCGCTGCACCCAGAGCCATTTGCTGTGGCTGGTTTCATCCACTGACTTTTAAAATAGTCTAGTTTGGCTTAAACCTCACATTTGCTGCTTAAAATGTTTTAAAAAAAATTACACAGGGATTTTTATGGGCTGTTTTCTTCTCAGACATCATCTCTGTATTTGCTAGTTATTCTGGAGAGCTGCTTACTCCCAGAAGCCTCAGCTTCCCTGAAAGCCCGTGTAGATAAGAATAAGTGAATAACAGTAAAACATTCAGGGTGAGACGTTTCAAATTTTCTGTTCAAAATGCGCTTTCTTTTTTATTATTATAAAAGCTGTTTAAAATAAAGCATTAAAGTTGCTCCTAAATGACTTTTCTGTTTCAAAATTTTGCTTCATAGATTCATGCTTAGTAAGAACGTAAAAAGAAAAAAAGTCAAGGTAAAACATTGTTTGCAAATACCAGTTCCAGTTCTCATACAGCTATTTGCCAAGTTAAATTAGCTGTCAGCTTTGCACATTAGATTCCATATCCTTTGGTAATCTAAATTTTTATTTGGTACTAAATGTTAATCACCAGAATTGATGTTCACCTTTTAATATTCCTTTTCATTTTATAGGCTCATGTATGTGCAGCTGCATACAGGAATCCTATATTTCTACTGGTGTATGATGTGGTGTAAACACTATAATACAGTTCATATTATTTAGGTCACATATTTGCAATGGATAATACAAAAATGTAAACCTCTTTTGTCAAGAAACCCTGTGCTTGGTCCAGGTACTTCTGACATCAGTAAGAGATTTTTTTAATAAATATTAATGCAAGTTGGATTCAGTTGTCAGCAAGGGGAGCATATAAAGCAAAAAAAATAAATGTGCTTGCAAAATATACAATCTAATTTTGGCTCTGGTTGTTGAAAATACAAGGATTACTGTCAGGAACAGAAAGTGAGTATAAGTGCAGTGAGTTCATACCTATCAGGAAAAATGGGATCTGTACTTTGGAGCCTGCATCTATTTTTTCCACATCACACATAAAAAAAGAGAAAATGTATGAAACCTGTTCATCTGCAGCTTTGTGTTTTAGGCTTCCAACAGAAAGGAGCCTCTTACCGGTCTGTTTTCTACAGGCAATGGATTCCAACCGGTACAGAAATAAAGAGATTAGAAAGTGTTTGTGTCAGGCTTTGTGTTCCTTGATTTTCCTTTGTGTGCAAAAATATCTCTGATTTTCTGAGAAAGAAGGCTGGGTCAGAGGCACCTTGAACTCTATAGAAAAGAATTGCTTAGTCCACGCGTACCTTGCTTGGGAAATCTAATGGGAAAGACTGACGTTCAATCAAACTAACTGTTTACCTCGGTCCCAACCACAGTAAGACCTTGAAGGGCAAACTGCAGCTTGCTACGCTGCTTTTTTTGTAAAGCCAGGAAATAAGTAGATCATGGCGGAGCCATGCTTCCCTGCCATCGGGGGAGCAGATGACACTGAACGCAACGTTTCTGAAGGCAACACAGGTTTCCCACTTGTCCCCTGTTGCTACATCAGTCGACAGCAGGGTTTTCTGTGCTGTTTTCTGTGCTCTTCTGATCACAAAGCTTCACAAACCATCTGCATTTAGTGCCACTGGAATATGGGCTCTTTTGAAGAAAAGTGACAAAAAACACTGTGCTGAAAATCTGGAGTGTGAGAAACGTCAGCATGTGGCAGAACGGGGAAAGTTCCTACATGGAGTAAACGGCATCTCGGGATTTTTTTTTCAAGTGTCTCAAATCCCAAACTGGTGTTGTACAAATCTGGGAGCACTCACGGATCCCCAGGACTCATGGCTGGTAGAGAACCCCTCAGTCACAGAATAACTAAAATGAGGGGCAAAGAGCAAATGTCACCAAAGCGATCTGACCTCAAAGATGGCATTTTCAACAAAACAAAACAAAAATTCCATGCAGAACTGCTCAGTCTTGAACAAAGCGAAGGTGTGCACTGAAGCCCTCTTCCTGCACCTTCCCGGGAACGCCGCGTGGTTGTACACGTTCTGGTAGTCACACAAGAGCAAAAGCACATCACTTATTCCACGCAGGTAGCTGGAGTAATTCAGCGCCCACCCTGAAGTAATGAAGAGTCCTAGCAGAACTGGGCACCTGCTGCTGGTGCTTGGACATCATCTGCTTATTATCTAACCTTGGGGAAGGCAGATGCCCTTCTTGTGCATCAGCTGTTCTGTCTGCAAGCACTCCATCATATTTGTGCAACATTTTGGGATCAGGAGCTGAGAAAACTCGCGTCAGCAGTGTGAAATTGCTAGAAGCTGTAGCCAGGCTGTGGGAGGCTGTGATTTCCAAACCAGGTTCCTGACCCAGTCAATCTCTTACTCAATTTCTATTTCTTAATTTATTAGTTCAAATTCTTTGCCATTCAAAATCAGCTTTGTTAACAACCTCACTTTCAGACGGAATTAGAGTTTTAATTGACAGGCAGCCACTTAGTGATTTCTACTATTTGGTAAAAACCTCCCAATTAGCCATTTGTCCCTGATGTTTCGGTGATTATAACAGAAAGAGAAATGTTAACTTTCCCGATGACTAACCATCGCACTAGTGATTAATGGAGGATCAGCCTTGCTTTTCAACACAGGCCTGATGGGAATAGGAAAGTATTTATTGTCTTCGTGAAATGAAGTTGAAGGTGAAAATGCTACAGCTTTCAAGCTGCAAGGATGTTTCAGCAATTTATTTCGCAGCTCTTGACTTGTCTGATGTGTTGAATTTAGGAGACAAATAAAATGCGGTTGGAAGTATTTTGGTACACACAAGACATTCTGAAAATTGAGTTGTAAGTGGAAGCATCAAGGATTAGACACCAAAGTCTCACTCCTGTTCAGGAGACAAAAATTCAAGCTGTTATTTCTTGCTAAAGCATCTTCAGAATCACCTCTGTGCTGTGTTACGGTGGGCCATATGCTGACCCATGCTGCCACATGATTTCCACGTGGCCCTTTCTCTGAGCCTGCCGGCATCTCAGATCATGTTCAGGGACTGTAACTGCCCACGGCGGGCCTTCGCCTGACGGCAATGTGAGGGATTATAGCATAAAACAGGAGTAAATTCCTTCTCTTTGAGCACAAGGCACTGGAGGGTAAGAAAACCCATACGGACCGGCACTGGCACACAGTAAGGTTTCACCGTCAGGAGCTTGGTCGTGGGTCTGTGTTTGCGGTGACGAGTTCGGCCGGCGGCTGGTCTGTGCTTGCAAAGCACCAGCCGCAACGTCAGCCCAGCCGGGGGCCGTTGCAGAGGGGTGAGCAGGAGCCTGGCTGCCATTTAAGGACCACGTGTTACAAAACCTCACTCAGGCTCTCCGTTGAGAGATACTGGTCTGGAGGTACTAATTTCATCCTCTGTGAGCAAACTTATTGAGGAAAAAGGGTTCATTTTTACAGTCTCTTTCCCAGCTGTAATTGCACTCTGCTATGAAAATTTAGCTCTAATGGTTAGATTTATGGCACTTTTTGAAGCTTGTAAAATCATTTGCTTCTATTAATACCATTCATCGCCCCACTGCCATTTTTATGACAGACAAATATGCGAGTCATAGATGGAGAAAGACCAGAAATTAGAATAATCTGAAGAACCTGATTTCAACCTGTACAAATTCAACTGGAAAGCTGGAATGAGAGCCCAGGGACTTTCTAAGAAATGTATTTATCCCTGACAATTTGGGGCCATAACAAAATTGTCACTGACAAGGGGGATAAGGCTCATAACCTTTTTCTGGAGACAAAACGGAGAAATGAACAGGACGTGAAAAGCAGGAGAGATGCAGAGAGTTGGGGGCTGCGTATGCAGATGCACTTCTTTGGCTCTTCAAGACAAAAAGCCCAAATCGAGTCCTTGGTGGGCTTTTAATGTACTGTTGGTTCAGTATAAAGCCAGATCAGCCACCCCGTGAACGGTAACGTGATGTTTGCCAGCAAGACTCAAGTGCTCCTTGTACTTCTTTTCTTATTCCAGGTGACTTTCAGTGGAATTTCAGTGTCTTTAAAGACTCAGGTTCTTCCTAATTCTATGGAGAAGCCTTGGGTATCTATCCCATCATCAGTTACTTCTGTACAACTGTATTAATCATCTGGAAAATGCAACTTTGAAAACACTTTGTTTCAGGACTGTGGAAGTGCAAATCAGGCTAAAGACAGGTTCACTCTTATTCTGTCTGGACCGCCCTATGCAGCAAGCCAAAATCCTTTATTTTAATATTAAACTGATCTTTCCTGTCTGCCAAGATTCAGCTTTCAGTTCTGAGTGGATTTGTTTATTGTACCCAAGTTTTAAGTCCATGAGGAAGCAGCATAATAAAGGAAAATGTGACACACTTTACTACTACACCATTGGAATGAAAGGAGATTTACAAAGCCTGTATTTCTTTGTACATACTGCATTTATTTTGTTTTCTAAACTAATGAAAAAGAAATAAAACAGAAAGTCAGCTGCAGTCTTCTCTATTTACTTATTTGTATGAATGCCACTTCATGAATGTAGCTTTTTCTATCCCCTCTCTTATTTGGTCTGGCTTAAAATACAGTGTGTTTTGACTGAGCCATGAAAGCTTAAAAAAAGGTGATTAGAGACAGAGAAGAGAACAAAGCTCACTTCTGAGGAGGTTCAGATCATAAATGGGCTTCTGACCTTGGAAAAAAACCTGCTCCAGGATCATAATTTAAATTTTGACTCTAACTAAGGCCTATCAAGGACATTTATATTTTAAAGCAATTTAAAAGTGGTCATATAAAGTGTTTGATATTCTTTCTGGTTTACTTTTGATAATCCTTTCAGTATAAAAACTGCTATCCCATCTTCAAATGAAGTATACCAATTTTTAGCAGCTGAGGGTTTTGCTCCAACCCGGTGCCGGCACAGATACTTCTGGCCCATCCTACGTTACCACCCGCGTTTGTTCTCACCCAGCCCTCCTTCCCTCCCTCCTGGCCAGTCTCGCTCAGCCACACTTTGCTCTCGGGGTATTTAATCCCCCTGCATGGGTAGGAGCTTACTTGTTTCTGTGGTCTCAGGAGCTCTGGAGTTTTTAGGGGATGCTGCACAACCTGTAAGTGTGGTCAAGCTTTCTGAAGGTGATTCTCTGTGTTTGTTGTCTGAGAATAGCTACAATGCCTTAAAGCAGCCTGAATTTTTAGGCAGTGCTGTGCAATTTAGGAGGCAGTGAATTGTGAAGCATCCCTGAGGGTTTTGCTGGCGAGGAAGGAGCTGCCTTTGTGCCGTGGGGTGTTTGGGTGAGCTAGTGTCTCTGGGTGATCTGTGGCTAATTCTTATAGTGTGAATTTTGAAGTCTAGTTTGAAATGTTTCGCCTGATCTTTAGCCTGGTGACATTCATAACCTTGTGGGTTGTCATCAAGGGAAAAGCTTGGAAACAAGCAGCAGCCACCGCTTCAGCGGTGCCCAGGCAGTGGCTAATGGTCATCTCTGATTTTTGTAGCAGGAGAACAGAGGATAATGGAGCTACGGGCTTATGATCTTGAGGAATAACTCATCTTGCCAAATGCTGAGGGTATGAGCTTCCTAAGCGCCAAAAAAATTGATCAATACCACTTCTGATTTCACAGCAAGACCCAGGGACTTCTGTTTTTATTTTGCTTTCCTGGCCCAAGACTTCCTCTGCTTCTAACTGTGCTAGCCCTTGTAAATGTGCTGACAATGCCAGCTTGGTTACAAAGGACATTGGGGTGCTGTTATTAACAGACGCATTAATACTAATTTCAGCTGTAACAATCAACTCACAAGCCTGTGTTTAAGGCAGCTGTGAGCAGCAGCCTACCCACAAGTGCTGAGTGATTTTGAGATATGTGAGGGATTTCCATGTGTTAATTAAGCTTTCTTTCACAGGTCACTAGGGAAATGCTTGCTGTCTGTTTTAACTTGGCTTTTTGTCTCTTTACCAAGACAGAAATCAAACATTAAGAAATTAAAAGATGGTGGAAGAAAGATACAATAATCAATCAAACACTTTCCCAGGCAGGAGCGACTGACTCTAAGGGAAACTGAGAAAACAGAAGCAACTTCCTTCCTAGATTAAAGGTGAAGTAAGAAGACCTTGTTAGCTTATTTTAATGAGCTTCTGCCCTTTTGGCTGAGAGATGGTGACTTCCCTGTGTGCATGGTGCAGCTTACTGAGAAGGGGGCTGGCTTTAACTCATCCGTACTGCTGTGGGCTATCAGCCTGCAAATGGAGACTTGCTGTGCCCCAGTGGTGGGAGCTGTAAGCCTCTGAAGATGTGCTAATGTAATTACAGTAGTGTCTGATCAGGCTTCGGTAAATGAGGGGGTGACAAAGCAAGATCTGAGTAAGCATAAAGTCACTGGATTTGAGAGCGAATCCAAACTTTCTGAGAGCTTTGGCTTGCTATTGCCCTGACAGAGCAGCTGTGAAGTTTAAGACTGCTGATACCTTTGTGAAGATGCCTTATGTTCCCAGCCCCTGGTGCTCACCTCGGGTGAGGCATCGGAAGGTTGAACGAAATTGCTTTATCTGATAATGCTTTCTTTTTACCTGCTCTGAATCTTCCTACAGTAACTTATTGCAGAAGCAATTGGCATGGCTTCCTGCTCAATATGCTGGAGAGAGATTAAAAAGTAGCCATGGGAGATAAGGAGTGGTTATTCACGGTGTGACCTGAAAGAGGTCTTGCCCGAGACTAGCGGTCAACTAAAAATAAACGATCCCTAAACAGATGCTTGACACACAAGAAACCTGTCTATCCAGAAACTTACTCCATCTCTTTAGTTTAAGATAACCTTCAGGAGTCTGTTTCAGAAATATTTTTGAAGTTAGGGTTTTTTTTTTTTTGGGGGTGGGGAGAAGGTGGGGATGACTTTCTGGAAGCCAAGAGCGAGGATTGCCTTGCTGCAAAGACAACTCTCTGCTGCACTTCAGCTTGGCAGGGTGGTCTGAGATTGTACCAGATCAGTAGGTATCAGTTGAGGAACTGGTGGTAAATGGTATTTTGTTTACAGGACCCAAATTATTCTCCCACCTGCTCTGTTTATGCACACTGTTGTCCTAGGGGAGCTGGCTTAAAAGTAACTTGCTTTATTTTGGGCTAGCAGGGTAAGTTGCATTGATTTCAACATTTAAACATGCTTAACAATCTGGTTCAAAGTAAAAAGCTACAACTGTGATCGTAACTGATGGATATGGCTCTTCAGCAAGGTAAGCTAGGGGGTTTCACCAGCCAGCCCTTCCTTTCTCACCATCTCAGCAAGGACATCATGCAGGAGTGTTTGGAAGTGTTGGCCCTCCAGAACAGACAGCTTTACTGCTGGCAGTGCAAATGAGGGCTTTCTCTTGGCAAAGCAGTTGATCAAAAGCTTCTTGTCAGGAAAGATTAGTACCTATGGAAAAAGAAAAAAAATCTCAGGCTTGAGGCAAGCTGATAAATGATGTGTTTTTTATTTCTGGATCATCCATCACTTTGTTTTCCTGATCATACAGATGCAAAGGATGGATGAGAGGTTTCAGTTTGCATATGGTGAGTCAAGTAAAATGTTCCAGTGTAGGTGCTGGTCTTGGCTCTCAAATGAGGCCCCAGTCTAAGAAAAAGGTAGTAAATTAACACTAGCAACCTATCCATGTTTGAGTACCTGCCTTCGTGGATCTGCAAAGGAACTCAGCTGAAGTCAGGTGTAGATGTTTTGTATATTTGAACACTGATCTGTCTTAGCTTGGGCATTGGTTGTAGAATTAGGTACTTGGCTTGAGGCACATACTGCTCAAAATGCAAGCATCAGTAGTATTTTTCTCACTTGAGACTTGAAGGACCAGACCTTTTTCATTAGCTGATAAAAATATGTATTATACATAAAATAGGCTGCTACAGTATTTCTGAAAACAGTGAATGGAACTGCAGTCTTGATTGGTTTTTTTTTCTTCATGAAAGTGTATGTCATATTCGGCACCTGCAGTAACAGCTGAACTCTCAGATAAATATACCAATTCATAAAGCAGACTATTTTTAGTTCATGGCTTGCTTCAGCTGACTTACAGTTGATGTCTTTATTTGACATGGCCTTCAGGAAGGATTTCTTTAAATCATTTATAAATCTTGAAGTGTAAAACTGATCTTTTCTGGCTGTTTCTGCTACTTCTCGGCAAACAAATGCTTCTTCCCCCAGGAAAGGGCTTTATATACTTAGGTTAATGATGTGTGGAGTAACAGAAACTTTTCAGTCAGCACTCTGAGGGGTAAGTCTTGAGCTAGGACTGTTTCCTAGCTTATTAGGTAAGGAATGAATTAACTTTACTGAGGCAAACAGGAAGCATCCTGTTGTGATGTTTATCTCAAGTAGTGCTGCGTATCTGGATGCTGCTAAGTGATTTAGTTATCTTTTTCTGTCTTCTACCTGCAAACTGAGGTCAAATGCAGTATGTGGGAGTAAATCCAGGCTAATTCATTATTGGACCATTTTTCAAAGGTTATTTGTGCAACTAGCTCTCCTTGTCAAAATAGGAAGCACTACACTGTTTTGAGCGTTCTGGAGTCTCGGAGCACGTAGTATCTTCAGAAATAATTTCAGGAGATGCATAGCTCTTCATCTCTGCAAGAGACTTGGCAATGTCTACTCTTCTGGAAAAACCTGTTAACACTAAAGACAGGACAGGTAATGTAATACAGTCCATTACAGTAATTGTATTTGTTTGAGCTGTACTGTATTCTTAATTACAATGTGTAGCTAAAACATGTGGCCCTTAGTTTATGCTAAGGTAAAAATGAAGTCCTCCAAGTCCCAGACTCTCTAGTTCAAACAGTGACTACTTCATGCTTCCCTACACATTATGGGCCCTCAAACCTCTAGTGAAAAGCTTAATCTTGTCCACCAGAAACTTCAAATATGGCCAAGATGCCCTGGACAACTCAGACTGAAGCAGGGTCTCATGTGGGCTTGAGTGTTGACATAGAAAGAAGTATTTGATGGAATAAATCCATACTGCCAGAATGCAATATGGGTTTGTTTTGTTTCGGGAGGGATTTGATCTTCCCTTTTGCAAGAACTGTGAGTGGAATGCATAAGCAGCAGGAAAACACTAGACAGCAGGATAATTCTTCTAGGGAAAGAGAAAGAAGGGCAAGTCAACTCATGTATTCTAATTGCAGTTCTGAAAGATGCTTCACCATGGCAAGCAGATAACATGTCAATAATGAAACAACAGAAATAATCCCTGCATGGTAAATAGCCTTGCCCCTTGCTAAATAGCAAATCTGCTAGAAAATGTCAGGCATGAGTGGTTCAGGGAAGTTTATGTTGCTGTCACCCAGAGGTGTCAGCAAGACAATGTAGAATTTAACATGTGCTGTGCAGATAAAGAAGAATTGAAACAGATTACTCATCTGGACGTTATTACAGCTTCTGGAGATGGCAATAAGAACTAGAGGATTCTAAGCTGCAATATTTGGGTGGGCTTAGACCCTATTTTGATTTCTTCCTTCACTTCCTCCTACCTGTCAGTCTAATCAGAGGCCACGCGAACTCAGTTGTGATTTAAACCAAACAGGGGAGTGGTTTGTTAAAACTTCTCTATGGGGATCGGCATGGTCCGTACCTGTAACAGATTATCTTGTTTGTTCTCTGGCCACAGTAATAGCTTCAGAACAGGACAGCAATAGCACCGAAAGCCATCAAAGCCTGCTTACAAGCATACAACCGCAAATACTTTCATAAAAGCACATGCAGAAACAATGAGCCTCTGAAAGTCAGCTGGAAAACAAACTGGAACACGACTGGCCTTGGATATTGTATTTTTTAATACTTGCGCAGATCATTCTTGAAGGAACCTTATGATGTATGGAATTGAGCATGTACTGAAGTCTTCAGAAAAGCTCTCACTACTGGAAAAAACCCTTTTGAAGTCTGGTTGACTGTTTTCAGTTTCTGCTGTGTGAAGCCAAGCTCTTAAACTGATCAGGTATCTGTCAGGCAGAATTCTTCTGTAAAATAAGAACAGCAAGAACTATAGTTAGTTTACACAGCTCCCAAAGTTGTAAGTCTTACTCAAAAGCTCGGGAGTCCTTAATAACAACATTCTGTTTCAGATTCTCTATGAAAACACTAAGTGCCACCTCCCAGCTAATGCAAAAACCCAAGGAGAGAGGATGTATTGGGGAAGCTTCCAGCGACAGTGCTTCTGTATCCTGTCCCTCGTCTTCTATGGGGTTTCCTCCTCCAAAGACAGAAGTACATAGATGACTGCACCTCTGCTAAGAGCACAGCAAGGGTGACCCTTCTGCTTTCTCGTCTTAACCAGCTCAGCTAGAGCAAAGCCTCATGTCCTGCCTCATTACATATTTACTTGTATGCTAAAATCAAATGTAACAACCTGATGCCTGAGGTATCTCAAGTGTGTAACACATACGGAGTCTTGGAGCTGGAAACACTTTGACAGGGTCTGGCAAGATGGCCTTTGGCAAACCAGCTGTGTGTACAGCAAATGACGGTTGTCACTGGAGTAGTTATTGAATAATGATGAAGCAGCCACAGAATTGTGCACATGGTTTAAGATAACCTTGGCTTCCAAGTTAAACTCCTGGAGTGCTTCAGTCTGGAGATCTGATTAAAAGAGACTGGGCTGGTAGTGCTCAAGAAAATTACAGCAAAATGAGATAGCAAATGAATGCAGTAAGTACTACTGACTTTTTAAATAGCTTAATAAGGATTTTCCTACAGAGAGTTTACCCCTACATTTGCTATCAGCTGTAACCATTTAAAATTCTTTCTCAGTGGCTTTGGAATTTCCATTCACAAAAACCCTGAATATTTGGGGGCTGAAGTGATATTTAAGGGTCCCAGTATTTTTCTGATGTGTCTAGATGAGAACTCCTTAAGAATCAGCAGAAACAAGACTGTGTTCACTGTGCTTCTTGGTTAAAAATACAACTCACAAGGCTTTTAGGAGCAGTGCTTGGCACTTCCTAGAAATCTAGCTCTGAGGGAATGCTAGAATTGGCCATCCAAACCTACTTATTCCTGAGAATTTGGGGTACTGACAGGTAAGGCAAATCCTCTAGGACCTAAGGACCATGGTAGTATAGTCCATACCCCTGTGAAAGAGCTGGTAGATTATTCAAATCACAAGCTGTGGATTCAAATCACATTGCTGTTTGGAGTCCAGTCTTTACTACTGTTTCAGCTGCAGCAAAGCCCTGAAGTCTGAAAAGACACCTGACTGCCAAATTCACTTACAGCTCATGTAAACTGGGAGTGTTCAGGAGGCAAAAGGAATGGATGTAGCAGAATTGCATTCCCTTGCAGTGAGGAAGGAAAGAGATTATTAAAAATGGTTTTTCTTTGTCTTGCATAACTACAATAGAAATGTTCAGGCTGCAGAACCATAAAAAGAAATTCATTTCACAGACTATGCAAGGAATTATGATGAGATTTCTAGCTAATGGCCTTTGACAGACGGAAGGGGTCATAGAAATGCAACTAATTTCAATCAAAGAAGCAACGAAATGAGTTTCTTTAAAAATGATAAACCTTGTCGCACAAGCTACCTACTTGTTTTGCAAAGGAAGCAGTTTCTGACTGAGCAGGAGGGGTAGCTGTGGAGGTCAGTGGCGCAAACTTCAGAGAGGAAGGCAATTAGGGGTGAACAACCTCAATTTGGCGTACTAAAATTATTGCTCTTCCCCAAAAGTGATCAATATCTGTGTAAAGACGCAGTATACTAGTATGCAGTGCTGTCCCAGCTTAACTAAACTTCTGGGTACTGCTGCACGCATAAAAATCACATGCTTGACCACTTTAGCTATAGCGGAATAAAACCATGTTGC
Source organism: Sagittarius serpentarius (assembly GCA_034782735.1). NCBI lineage: Eukaryota > Metazoa > Chordata > Aves > Accipitriformes > Sagittariidae > Sagittarius > Sagittarius serpentarius. The sequence goes on along the minus strand of JAVKLA010000049.1, from coordinate 17,193,552 downwards.
TACCTTGCTGCTACTTAACAAGTATGGTACAAACTGAAATGAGCTGTTTGCAGTAGGAGAGAACCAGAGTGGAGTTATTGTCTGGAGTGGGAGGTTGAGTGCTGGTGGGCAAGAAACAGCAGAGAAAGTACAGGTTGTTTTTTACAAATCCCTTCAAGTCTTTCAATAACAGATTTTCCTATAACCAGACATTAGCTGCCACTAGATTGATCTGTTTGATGCAGGTGAAATAAAAGCCCTTGAAAGGAACAGTGAGGAGCAGAAAAAAAAAATATATATAGTGACAGAGGCAAATGGTGCCTCTGGGAGTTAGCTCTCAAAGGAAATGCCAAAAATGATAGTTCTAAATACATGAGTTTTTTCCTGCCTCAGCAACAAGAGATTAACAACAAAGGCCATTAGATTAACAGGTGAAAAACAAAAAAAAAGGTGCCGAACACGTAACACTAGTGAAGGATTCATTTTTGTACCCCTGTGAAGTCAGACATAATTTTGCAATTGTTTTCCAGTGGATGCCGACTCAGACACTAATATTCTGCTTCTTGAAGAGTTATCACCAAAGCTGTGCATGGGCTGGACCACTATTACCCTGAGTGTCTCTGCAGAGAGCACAGCAATGTGATAAGTGTGTTTGGGTGACTCAAGTCCGATAAATCTTCAGACTCGGGACACAATTTACGGGAAGGAAAAATAAACCTTTTGAACCACGAGATGGAGAAAAACCCTGGGTCTGTTGCTAAATATAGCTCTGGTTTTGAAAGCAAAATTTGATTTGTAGAAATTTACTGAGGTAGGAAACTGCCAGACTGAACACAAAGTAATATAACAAGGTAAAAGTCAGCAGCATGCATACGGAACGACAGAAAAGGAAGATGAAGACAGAAACCAGACTGCTGCAAATTTTAAACAAGCAGGACTAGACCATGCTTTTAGCTAAAGCTGAAAGACTGAGGTGGTGGTTTTGTTTCATAGATTTTCATCTGTATAAAACATCTATTGTTTCTTCCTTTGCCCTGGGGTATAACAATTTTTACTGCCTGGGTGTCTGAAGTAATACCACATGTTCCACTGGAGCTGTGCTTAATTCACGCTTGTTGTGAAGTGGTATGCTCGTAAGTCTGACCCAAGGGCCAGATCCAGAGCTCCTGAATTTTGGTGCGGTGTCAGTAGTCAGCGATGCTGTATCAGCTGAACAAGCTTAATGTTTCCTGTGTATCGCGCTCTGCAAAACCACTGCAGCATTTGCCAATGCTGGTCCTAAACACCTTACTTACTGCAAGTTTTGAGGCTGTTACAGTATACTAATAATGATGAATACTTTTTATGGGTGCCATGGAGTGCTGTAGAGAAAATTGGTGGCACAGATAGGAATAAATCTTGCTTTTCTTTTTTTTTTTCCCCCCAGCAAACTATGCAACATTTAAATGTACACAGAAGACCAAATATTTGTCAGAAAAATAAAAATATCAATATAAGTAGAAAATAATGGTAACAAAAAAGAAGTCTTAAAGACACTGGTTTAACGCTGTCTAACATTAGCAACTGTATTGAGCCTGAAATTTTAAAATGAATAAAACTTGAAAATGTGTTGCTTTATGACAGAATGATATTTTTTTTTTCCCCTCATTAACAGAGTCCCTCTGAAGACTTGGAGTTCTGTGAATCTGGAAGATTTAGTGCTAGAAATCCCTTATTTTTTTTTTTTTTTAACTGCGATCGGGTGTATGGACATAAAATGTATAATTGTGCTAATATGCCAGATATCTGCCACATAATTTTTACTGGATCTGGAAACATAATTGCTACTGAAATATAAGTGACTGAAAACCATTAGAAGTTTTCAAAGTCCTACTAAGGCAGAAACATGTATTCTGGCTCTTTATTCTTGCAGTGACTGTGTATCCATTGAAGTAAGATAAAACAACCAGCATTACTCAACACTTGAAAGACTGAGTGGTATTTGTGCTGCAGTTGAATTGTTCTTAAGAAACTACTAGAAATTCAAATCCTCAGCTGTTTTCCTGCAAACCGATACTGTCTCAGCTTGTGTTAATAAAAACTATTGTCCTTTTAACAAGAAAAGAAAGTGAGAAGAATCAGGTGCCCTCCATTTGTAAAGATGAAGTACAGCTGATATTCCAGAGACTTTACAAGGACTATATTTTTCACAGGTATAGTTCCCCAGATAAAGGAGCATACCTGTATGTTCCATTCAAACAGGCTTAAAGAAAAGGCATAAGTAAAGGTTATTTGTGACTTAGATTTTTCTCTGATACCTCTCCACTTAGCTGCTAGGGGACAGGCAGAAAGGCATCAAACCTATTGGCATTATTAACGTCTGCAAAACAGATACGAGAAATGACTGATAACTGACTTTTCTCCTGGCCCTTACAGGCAGTTTCCCCAGCGCACTCTCAGACACGCTCACACTGATTAACTTCTGTGTCCTAACATCTATCCTGAACAGCGTCATACTCCAAGGAAAGAAAATGGGCATTGAGGGACTGATGCTCAGCAGCCACAAATAGGGGAAGCTCTACTGAGGGATACTGATTTATGCTACCTGCAGCTGTTGGAAGTCCAGCAGCACTGAAATCAGTGTCACAGCAATTTATACCAGTTTGGGATCTGCTGGTTTTTTCCTTCTGTTCAGAACTGGGCTTTCTGAAATTGGTGTTATGCAGATTTGTACGTATGACTTCTTTAAGAAATCCCTATGCACTAACAAAAATAACGGTAGTACGACCACCTTCATCTCAACTGCTTAGTAGCTGGTAGCTGCTATCATCATCTTTTCTGCATACTGCTTATCTAATCACATGGGGGTGGACACATATAATGAAGTATCTGCACAACTGACTCTGTCCTACTGGGATCCTGATCTGATTGGGCGTCCCATGGCTATATGAGGAATAATGAGGATAAGAGGTATGGAAATACAGAAAAGAGTTCTAGAAAATTATGACATGAGGTTTTCCTAGAAAGCCTATAGATCCTTTTGTTACACCTAACCTGAAAGAATAACCAAAATGTAAACAAACAATATCAAAATCCCATAAACAGGCCATTTTAAAGCACATACATTAAAAGGCTCTTTTTTTCCCCGTGTAGAATTTGGAGCAAAGATTTTTACAATTTTTATGTTCTTTATAAAAAGCCAATGTAAGTCTCCAGTGCTTAGCAGTGCCAGAAAACTAGCCTTTATTATTAGAGCCATAAAACTTCACCCACCTAAACTCAATTGCTTATTGAAGCAGTTGAAATACCTCAACCTTAAGGCAAATTATTTCCCAATGTTATACTTTTATTATAACATTTTGTTATAAAAGACAAGGTGGTATCTACCCCCAGCCATGCCTAATGCATTTATCTTCTTTGTTCCTCCCTTCTTTTATTCTGGGTACAATCCAAGGATTCAAAGACCACTGTTAAATGGAACCTTTTTTTTTAAAAAAAAAAAAATCTTCCTTTGTTTTTTTTCTCTCCCAGCTTATCTGTGTAAGAGCATCTATAAGTATCGGAGCAAGTCAAGCATTGTTGTGGTTCAACCCAGCAGGCAGCTAAACACCACACAGCTGTTCGCTCACTCTGGCCCAGTGGGATGCAGGAGAGAATCGGAAAAAAGGTAAAACTCACGGGCTGAGGTAAAGACAGTTTAACAGGACAGAAAAGGAAGGGAAAATAATGATAAAAGAATATACAAAACAAGTGATGCACAATGTAGTTGCTCACCATTCACCGACCGATGCCCAGTTAGCTCCCCAGCAGTGGGCTGCCACCCTCCAGCCAACTCCCCCCAATTTTATTGTTCAGCATGATGTCATATGGTATGGAATAGTCCTTTGGCCAGTCGAGGCCAGCTGTACCAGCTGCGTCCCCTCCCAACTTTCTTGTGCACCCCCAGCCTGCTCGACAGCAGGGCAGTATGAGAAGCTGAAAAGTCCTTGACTTAGCGTAAGCACTGCTCAGCAACAACTTAAACATCAGTGCGTTATCCAAATTATTCTCATCCTAAATCCAAAGCACAGCACTATACCAGCTACTAGGAAGAAAATTAACTCTATCCCAGCCGAAAGCAAGACAGGCATGAAGCAGCCAGAGACTAACTATAAAGCCTAAGGAAAATATACAGGCAAAAAAGAATACCATCAAGAGGAGAACACCTTGACTTTATGTGACAGACGCTCCATGTATCCACAGCCGGGATCTGTTAACTTCTCCACCATGGGTCAGGTTTGTTCTCACTGAGGTGTTGAGTGCTTTGGTAAGAGTTAGATCATGCATAAAGAGCCAAATTTGTTTTCAAACTTTCTTCACTAGGGCTATATTTTCAAAAGGTTTGAGCCCTATCAGACACCAAAATGGGATGTGACTTTTCAAAGAACTCTTTGCTAGCACTAATGTTCAAATTAAGTATTTTAAGAAGTGATGGGAGGAGATTAAAATCCTTCTGTTAGGACTCCAGGATCAGCTTCACCAGGAAGAGATGCTTTAAAGGTGTATGTCACTGGTGTATAGTTGTGCATTTCAAAAGCAATACATTTGCCCTCAGAAATTATTCTCAGAAGAAGAGGAGTATGTGAAGACTTGATGGGATCTGGAGAGGGGACCGGGCTGTTGTTTGTCTCATAGATTCAAAGAAGGGATGTGCTGCACCGGAGGAACTGAAATGAAATTAATATCTAGACTACTGTAGTCAGTTTTGATAAATGCTTTGGAAGGAATAGTAAACATTGTATTTCAGGGTTTATTTCAATCTTTAGTTGAAGATCATGACAGGACTTGCAGTGCCCAACATCTGCGAGTAGGGGGTGAGATGGGATGAGCTGCTCCAGCCACAGGATCTAAAAATCCAGTGCAGCTGATGACGTAATTGCTTTTGTAATTGTTTTTAAGACCATTAGAGAAAAGTCTTATTAGAAATAAATATCTTAAAGCATCCTTCATTTGTATGCCCTTTGTTGATTCTAAAACTATGAGGAAATAAAGAGATAATTTATCCAATTCCTGTGATCCTGAAATGCCTGAGAGTTTTTTTTTTAATAACAGAAGTAAACCAGATTGACGTGTATTCCACCACCTGCAAAATTCGGTGGGTTTGTTTATATCTGAGGTAAATTAGCAAAGGCCTCATATAAACAAGGTATCGGAGCTGGCAGCTTGCAAAAAAAAATCCATGATACAAGAGGATTAATGTGCTTTTAAATTTGTTTTGAAAATGACATGGACTTTAAACTGATCAACTCAGCAACAGTGTTCTTGCCCAAAGGGTTTTGCAATCCAACAGCCACATGAAAGATTTTCCTTGAGGTCTTAACTAGTGCCAGATAGCAAATGGTGAATAGAGAGGAAGGGAAGGTGCGAGAAGAAGGGTCAATGCAGTCCTACGCTCACCGCTGAGGATTGCGTATCAGCAACAGGGTGATGGGAGAAAATAAGATGAAAAATCTTGTAGATTGAGATCAAGACTGGAAGATCGCTGACTGATCACTGCCATGGGCAAAACAGACTTGACTGGGGGAAAATTAATGTACTTTATTGACAATTAAAATAGATTTGGAGGGTGAGAAGCAAAGACAAACACTAAAATACCTTCCCCTCCACCCCTCAGGCTCGACTTCACTCCTTTTCCCACTGCTCTACCCCCCTGCCCCCGAGCAATGCAGGGGCACAGGGAAAGGGGGGCTGCAGCCAGTTCCTAACAGCCCCCCTCCGCCTCTCCTTCCTCCTCACGCCTTTCCCTGCGCCTCTCCAGGGGCTGCAATATCGCAAATGGCAATCTGGCGCCTGGCGCACCCCACCCCGTCTCTCACCCCGCTCTTCGCAGGGCTGTTTCTCACACTTTCCCCCTCACCCCTCGCCCTTGCAGGCAGCCCTTCACCCTGACTGCAACGCGCCCTCACAGAGCCGCCACCAGCCTCGCTGCTGGGCTCGGCTGCGGCCTGCGGCCTACGGCCTGTGGCGGGGCCGGCGCGGAACCGGCTGGCACCGGCCGGAACCGGCCGCGTCCGGCGTGGGGCGGCCCCGGCCTCTCCGGACGGGGGTCCCGGCAGACCCCGCTGCCAGCGCAGCTGCTGGTGTTTGAAAGCGTTACTGTAGGTGTTTTGCCGGTGAGGTGTTGAGCAGCTCGGGGTCTGCCGGAGCCGGGCCTGACAGGGTGAGTCACCTAGCAGGTGAGTGGGACAGCTGTGAGCCGCCTTGTCTGTCACTCTGTTCCCCTACTCTGTCTCTTGGGCTCCAGCACCTTTGTGTTTTGGGTTTTTTTGGTAATAAAATAGTGTTATCTTGGGTACCATTCCAGGCAAGATGATAGTTAAGAAAAACTTCTCTTCAGCAGGCCCCTGGGCTCTGTGTTGCCCACCCTGGCAAGGCTGCTCTATTTATAACTGGTAAGGCATGCTTCCATCTGGAAGGCATTTGTTACTAGAGCTGTCAAAATCGCTTTTGACTGGCTTACAAAATACACGATGCCTTTAATTAAATGGACGGAAAAGCAAACATTGCATTTAAGGTCCAGGTTGGTAATTTATTCAAAGATGGCTGCAGCCAGATAAACTACATAAGAAGGTGCTAGTTGACAGAAAATGTTCTAATGATTGATCTCCCTGGATTAATTTCATTTTGCAGGGGAAAGAGGTTTGCGATTTTGAAGACAAGTTACAATACAGCCAGCTTATCTGTTTTGAGTGTTTTAGGAACTGCAGTAACTAAGGGCCAGTACCTCAGCTGCTCTAAATTAACTTAGCTGCACTGGGGCCTAGTGACTTCAGCAGCCCCTCCCATCCCCCTGGGATTAATGAAGAGCTATTTAAGGCTTTAATTGCCCCTTAATTTTCAAATAAGGAAGTAAGACAGGGGAGGAGTACTGTCCTAATTTGTTTGACCTGACTTCCTTTTAGTTGTACCTTGGGTCAGCTTTGAAGAACCAGCATTTTCCCTGAGGACTCCTCTTTGTGTGGACAGAAAAGTCTTAAAGATGGATAGCAGCCCCTATCCTTGCTGCTTTGATGTAATTATTATGATTACATTACTGGTTGCCTAGAGGCAGAAGAATAAGCTATAGTCTCTTCAAGGGCGCAGCATAAATCCAACCTCACTGGGTTTCCATTTGCTCCTCAGGATCTTCAGAGCTGGCTTTACCCCTGCAGATGCTCCTGAAGAGTGCTGGCTTGCAAGCAGACCAGATACAGAGAGGCAAAATGGGGAAAAACAGTATTCCAGCCTTCCCACTGCCTGTCTGCAGCTGGAATGTAAGTGTCTGTGCCTTTCCTGGATGTTGTGAACTGCAACGCAGTGATGTTTTCAGAGACCCTGTCGTATAAGGCACTCTCTCCCTATCAAGTTTTTTTACTCTCACTGCTACAGCTAACCCCTGGAGGGGCTTTCAAGATATTTGCTTGTTAGGAGTGTTCTGGTCCTGGAGGGATGGGTATCAGTTGTCTAAAAAAGTAATGAAATAATTCTGCAGGTAGCATCTTGTGCGAAACAGCACTAAGCAGGTGTCTGGCCTGAGGGGTACCGGGAGAAGGGCAGGGATGCAGGCACAGTGCGTGTTGCTTTGGTGCTGTAATTAGGTAGAGGAAGGAAGACGAGTGAAAGCCCATTGTTATTCTCTTCAGAGCTCAGTTTTGCTAGCGCAGCACAGCCTACGCTTCTGACTCACTGGTCTCTGCTGAGCAGAGGACTTCCTTCCGAACAGAGCTGCTTGACTCAAAGTCTGATCAGAGCAGCCAGGAGTGTTTCTGGGGCTACTCAACAGGCAGCTGCTGTCTCTTCCTCGCCTCTCTCTTTGCCTCTGCACAGCTCGTCGTTTAATTTTTTGAAGCAGGCAGTGAGGGAGGGAGGTCACCAGCCCGTGCTGACTTGCTTCTGTTAATGTATTGAGTTTTCAAAGGCATCTGAAATAGGAACATCAAAATTAGAGGGCCCTAGATCACGTAATGTATGTAAGCCAGCCAAACTGGCAACACTTACGCACTATGCCCTGTCTGGTTCAGCAAGAGGTATTTTTGCAATACTGCAAAGGTATCTATCTAACCGCTATCCTGAGCTGGCTGTCTGTCTATCAGGAGAGCAAGAGCAGGTTAATCTATGCATAGGAGGGTGAAACTGTAAAAGGGAACAGCTGTGCCCCTGTAGGCGTACAGTATCTGTGCCTTAAAATCCCTTTTGTGCAGAGGACAATTTCAGTGTGGGCCTGTCTAGCAGGTTAACATATCATCTCCCTTGTTAGAAAGATTTGCTACCTGGCACTTAAAGTGTCTTTTGGAGGCCTCCTGCACTTTGAAAGTAGTTGTCTTGATGCCAGGAGGTAATCCACAACTGGTGTAATTGGTCCACAGACGTACAGAGCAACACCAATTTGTATCAACTGAATATCTATCTGATGGCTCTTATAGTTTTTATCAAATGTTAACTGAACTTCTAATTGACAAGAAGTGGAGATACCTCTAAGCTATTGTCACAGGCTCAAAGACTGCAGTAATTATCATGGGCTCGAAGGCTGGAGTAATAGTAAGATAGGAATGGTGTGATGTATTTTCCCAGAGGAATTTTTCCTCCTGGTTCATGTGGCAGGAATTCTTATCTGTACATTGTGAACAGCAAAACAGAGAGGCTTGCTCAGACTTTAATGTGAAATTCTCTTATTTAGTCTTATAATTAGCTGTATCTGTGGGGTTGATTCTTCTCACACCTACTGTAGAAACTGGGAGTCATACACTGAGCTGCAGCAATTTAAATGTGATCTGAATCCATCATGTTTCAGCACAGGGTAAGCTGAACTGAATGTCAAGTGTCTGATTTCAAGCTCTTAAAACAGAGAGGCTGTACTGAAGGAAATGCGCCATTCCCTAATAGGACTGGACAAGGCTTTATAAGGTTAGTTATTGGAATTATCTGAAATTCCATCTGCTCCAGGGAATTGCAGAACTGATTATGATACAGCAATAACACCTCTTCACCAGAGGTCTGAGAGTGCTCTATGAATATTCATTATGCCTCTTGTGTGACAGATGAGAATAATTGTGTTTCAAAAAGGGAAAACCAGTGGACAGGGTAGTTACATGACAGGCAAAGGGTGGCTTTCCCCCAGTGAACCTCAATCCTTTGATGTGATCCTTTGTTCCGAAGGATTTCACCTCAGCACAATGTAGAGTAACGGTAGTTTTTTCTCCTTGGGGCACACTTTAGACTGCATTGATAGATATTTTGTAGGCTGTGTTGCAGGACCATCTTCACTGTGTTTACCACTGGTTTTATATGAGTGTACTTTGTGGAAGGGGATTGGTCTAAATCAGAATTGAGAAGGGAGGTTGGGTGGTTATTATCCTGAATGCAAAATTGAATGCTATATATTTTAAGTAGTGTAGTCATATTGCTATACTGTAATTTGGTCTCCATTTTCCTTTTGGTATTGTATTTTGGGTGGCTAAGCAACTCCCTTTAGAATGATTTTCTTGCTAGCACACAGAATATTTTTTCTACCGAGAAAGATTACCTTGGACTTGTTAGCAGATATTTCTTTGGGCAGAAAAAAATTTAGCTATGTGCAGTATTGAACAAGGACTTTGTGACTTGTCTGCTCAACAGTGCAGGTGTTTTGAGGCTTACCATGTATATTGGGAGGATCGATTGCCTCAAGGCATGAGGTAGAGAATGTGGAGTTGAACCAAGTGGGTTTGAGTAACTTCATTGACTGCTAGCAATGGTCAGTATGTTGTTATGTTTGTATGGGTTGTGTTGTGTGTAATTTTGTTAAGGTTATGAATGCCAGATCGGGTGCTTTGGCCTCTTACTTTGCGGTGAGATGCCTTGCAAAGGGATAGAGTGATAACAATGGATATCAGCAATTCTGACATGACCATGCAGAACTTTTTGCTTTTGTTTGATTGTGGGGAGGCTTCATTTGATATGAAAGACACAGAGCAGGAAAATGAGGAAGAGGAGAGTCTTTGCCCTACAAAATGATCGTGGAAAAATCCTGCAGTAAGACTTCTAGAGGCCCCCCCCTTTCCCTGAAGGAGCTGGAAGGACATGAGGTAGCAGAATACCCTTTTCTTAAATTGATTTGGTCTCCTAATGCCTTTGAGAGGATCTGGGCCAGAATGTGTTAGTGTTGGTGAAAGAAGCTGATGAAATAACCTGAGATGTATAACTGAAAATCAGATTCTCAACTGCGAATGTGTTGTTCTGAAGTGATCTAAACAACCAGAAATCATTTGTAAGAAAGTCTAAAATAAGATTACAGAAACTGTGTAATTTGGGGAAGTGACCAAAACATCAGTTTTTCTGAAGAGTGGGATGGGGGAGGATCTTAGGAGGAAAACTCTTCTTTCTGTCAGAACTGAAAGTGGTGTAATTCCTAGCACAAAAGTCTGATGTTTATTTTGTATTGTGTATTCTATCCCTGATAAGGAAGAATCTGAGTCAAACCAAACCCAATGTTATTGACTAGGCATATTTTAAAGACTTATTTCCAGCAGTGTTAATAGGCACAGGTATATACCAGCTGCTCCCAACCAATATGTCTCTTTGGGGAAAATCCTCAGCTGGTGCAAAGTAAGAACCATCTTCTCTAAGGAACCAGTGCTGGATTTCAATAGCTTGTAGCAAATGAACCTGTTCCTAGGTCATCCTCAAAAATGGGGTGTATCTGTCTGCTATAATCAATGTCCTCTCAGCTTTCTTGCTGCTCCTGTGGGACACTAGAAATTTAATACTGATTAATACCAGCAATAGACTGCAAATATCTTGTATATGCTGAGTTTCTACACTGGCCGGCAAATACTGGATGAGACACAAAGGTGTCTACCTCTTGCCCCTTTTTCACCTACTCCTTGTCACAAATGAGCCCTGAGCGTAGAAGTTCAGTTAGGAACTGTGCTGCTTTTCACTCTGCTCATTCCTCTCTGGGAGCAGGAGGTTAATTTGGGTAGCCAAGAGAATAAATACAGACTCGTGGACATGTTTGAGGAACTGCTCTGGCACTGGAAATGCGCTAGTTGCTGCCAGCACTCTTGCTTGCCATTCCTTTCACTGTGTTCCCAGTTTGCAGGGCACAAAATTCAGCCGGTATGAAAGACTGTTACCGCAGTGTGGGGAAGAGTGTTCATGGAGCAGGCAGGAAGCTGAGTACCCACAACCCTCGTGACAACACAGCATCTCCCCCCAGCTGAAATGGCTTGTTGGCTATATGCTTGTACTTGGATATGGTACAAAATGGCTGAAAGGCAGTCACAAAGAAGAGATAACAAGCCTGTAGAGATACGGAGAGGAGGATAGGGACACGTGAGAACTAATAAAGCCTTCTGAAAAATTGATTTAACTCCTGCCTTACCACCTTTGTTCCTCTAAGTCCTCATAAAGTATCCTTTTTCTAGCAGTATTCATGTCACTGTTCCCCAGGGATAAATGCCAAATTTCCCTAATGTGCCCTGTACATCAGATGACTTGAGTCTTTGCACAGAACTGAAGTCCAGTAGTGAAGGCTAGACTTATTCCTTTTTTCCAGACATGGTCAGAAATTGGGATTTTAGACTACAAAGGCAATGTTTGGAGTACATCAAATCCCTAAAACAGCACTGGAATTAAGCATCAGGTATCAGCTCTGCTAGAAACTTCCTTTGTGATCCTGAGCAACTTAAATCCTGATTCATAAAACTGTCCCGGAGAGGTTTCTGTCTTCCATGGCTTTCAGTGAGATTGTGGTGCCTATTGAGTTTTGTATTTTGGGGCATGAACTCTTTGGTTATCAAACTCAAGAGATCAGTGGCAGTTCAGAGCCATAGTTTTATGGCTGTGGGCTTTACTCTCTCTATACTTACTTTATTTGTAAAATGGACCTCATAACCTTCCACTCCTCCCACCCATCACACCTGTAATTCTCTGACCAGTTTAGCCAGGCCTTTCTTTGGGAGAGCAGTTGTTTCTATTGATGCAAGGGTCCGTTCTCAGCAGTTTAGCAGTGAAAAAGGCCTTATTGTGACAAGAACTGAGTCTTCAGTGCTATAAAGTGCCCAGTGCCATGCAGTGCAGATACTAGCTGGTCCTCTGGTGTACCAGGAGCACCTGAAGGCTTGGCAACTAAAATATCCTCACCTGGAAAAGCTTGTCCTATCAGTGCAATTAGGAGGTAAGTTTTTCATGCCATCGATAAAAACAATCTTTGGGTAAAAGGGAGTTTTTAAAGAGAAGTTGTGTGGGACTGGGCTATCGCTATTATGTAACTTAATGTATTGCAGCAGCATGACTCTACAGTTCTGTTACATCTCTCTGCTGGTTACAACATTTTATTACCCTGTGGATGCCAGGATTCGGAGATAGGCTTTTATTGATTGGTATTACAGCAAGCTGATGTTCAGCCACTTGAAAGTGGTTTCAAAGAAAGCTCATTTTGCTGATGCGTGGGAGTTTTTTGCCTTAAATCTGAACTTGGTCTGGTGAGCTCCTGTGAGGCTTGAACACTGCAAGAAACCTTCATATCGAGTTGGATGGTGTCAAGGAATTCACACAAATTATGCCTGAAGTTTTCTTTATGACAGGGAATCTGGCACAAGGTATTGCATAGACTACTGGAAAAGGCAGACAGAAGGGTTGACATTGCAATTTTTACGTTTTCAAAGTGAACTTGAGTTAGAACATCACACAAATAGAATCAAATCCATGGAGCAGAGCATTCATGGTAGCGTGGGGAGGAGCAGGAGCTGAATCCTGACGCTTTTAGTAAGTCAAGGCTACCACTGAGCTCATGAGAGTATAGTAGCAGGATGGGTCAGTTGCTATAAATCCTCCGCATGCAAAATAGATTTCAGAATTTGAACAAATGAAAAAAAGTTAAGTGCGAGTGGACATTTTTTCAGCTGTCATTATTAACTTGTGCTGCAGAATGTGAGATTTAAACACTAGACAAAAAATCTCCCTACCATCACACACTGCCAAATTCAGAATTTGCCAGGCTTTCCAGTTAGTAATCTTTGAAATCTGAGTGCCTTTAGTTTTGAGTTTGCAGATCATATGAAACAATAGCTCTGACAAGTGTCACAAAATGGAAGAGATTTTTTTTTAAATGGTAGTTCTGTTTTTCTCAGATTCTCAGTCTTTCTCATTTACTTTCATGAGGCAGAAAAGTAAGTACAGAGTGAGGAAAGAATAGGATTTTTTTTCTCTGAGAAAACATTTCTGGCTGCAAATTAAAAGGATATCTAGTTTCAGATAGTTTGGTTTCAGTACATTGTGGTGCTACATATGAAATGCAGAGCTGACTTCTAAATGTGGGTCTGGATTCAGACTATCACTGAATTAATTGGAGAACAGTATGGAACATTGAGGTTTTCCAGGGAAAAACTAGTTTTCTTAAACTTGAGGTCTTGCAAGACTACTGAGGTTTCATGTGTTTTTTTGATCAAGAAAGTAGGAAAAATCACATAGGAAGCATAAGTGGTAAGTGAAAAAAAAAAGCTAAGGGTAAAATACTAATACGAAACATTTCAGCAGCCCTAAAATCTCTCCACTACATCACATCTGAATCCAGAGTCTTGATGGACATCACTTTCCTTTGAAAGTAACAGTATTTTGAATATTTGGATCCTTTGGGATTTGCAAAATAGGGGTGGAAATAATGCAGAGAAGCCCTTGAAATTAAATTTTCAATCTCTACTCAGGCCCTCATGTTAGGAAAGCAAAGTGCATTTGGAATGAAATTACCCTGAGTCAAAGAAGTGTGAATAAGCCTGCTTCAGTCTGCTTTATAAAAGAGGAAGTAGAACCTGACTTCACACTAAGCTGTTTGCTCATGCCAGGTGCTATGGAGTTGCAGCAGTATTCCCTAGGGCCAACAGGGCTTGAAGAGGTGCTAGAAGTTGTCTTCATATCAAGTCAAGCGACACTGGAGAAGCTACATCTGTATTCATTTTCTTATTGAGGGGCTTCGTTCTAGCTAGGGAGGGAGTGTGATCCAGAGACTGCATGGAAAAGCTGGTGTGAGTCATGTTACCTGGTCTCTTACCTGTTTCCTGTGACCTTCTTCCTATTAATACCAGTAAATTTTGCCTCTGAATTCAGTGACAGCAGGTTCAGGCTCTGTTTGACCTGGGACCCTGAAGGGGACTGTAGTGACACTTGTATTCCTTTGCCTTGATTTCCCTGTGCATGCAGAAGGGCTAAAGATACTTTTATGCCGTCTCCTGATGTAATGGGTTTACGTGGCAAGGTTTTGGTAGTGGGGGGGCCACAGGGGTGGCTTCTTTAAAAGTTGCTAGAAGC
>JAVKLA010000049.1:17134180-17179190 GCA_034782735.1 Sagittarius serpentarius | reverse complement strand
CCCTCTCCTGTTTAATTAAGGAGGGGGAGTGAGAGAGCGGCTTTGGTGGGTACCTGGTGTCCAGCCAGGGTCAACCCGTCACACCTGAAGTATGCAATTAGCTGCTATTTAAATAGTAAAATAGACAATTAATATAATTATATAAGAGAGTTGCCTAATAAAATGATTATATCTCTTTTAAAGATGGAGTATTTACATTAATATGAAAGGAAAGCTGAATTGAATATCCAAAAAGTCTGAGCTCCATAAAATGGCTATATGGTGCTTTGGTATTTAAAAAATGTTGGCCACGTGGGACAAGGAAGGGAGGAGAAGCAGGAACATATGTGTTTCCACCCCAGAGACAGAACTCCTGCTCTCCACTCCAACAGGCTTGCTGCCAAAACAGCTCGGCTGATCTACATTTTATCTGCAATGCATCAATAGTTTGTGCAGCCCTTTTTTGGCACTATTCTGATTGCCTGTGCGTAGATGCAACCTCACCAGCCCGCCCCAACAAAATGCTGCATTCGTCTGTAACTCTTGGATTTCTGTGCTTCAGCCAACTGATGCTTTCCTGTGCTGAAATTGCTGTGTTCTAGAAAAACCAAAGGGCAGGCATCTTTACCTGAAGGAAAACTTTTCATGTTGAGGTTATCTGAAAATTACAGTAGCTATGAAGAAACACTGTTTATCTGTAGAAGTGTTTTTAAGATACAGTACGGAAAGCGGAACATGAAGGGCTACCCAGTGCATCAAGAAGTCCTTGAATTGCTCCATCAAAGCAATGGCACGTTTTACATGGTTTGCAGGGATAAATGTAAATCTGTGGTTGCTGCTTCCGTGCACCCAAATCTGCTGCCATTTGAATGTTTTGTTCTAATCTGTTTTGCATAAGGTCTATCTGCATTGGTGTTGAGAGATTGGACTGCAACAGTGTGTGGAACCACCCAGAGAAGCTTGGGTTTTAGGGTAGGTTGGCTCTGGGAATTGCTGAAACTGTAGCATGAGGACTTAGGGTAAAAGTTGGAGGTAGAAAATCGTAAGGCAGGTTTGATGTGCTGTATCTTGTATTATAATTTGTGCTGCTGCAGAGACAGACCTGGCTGCGTTTTACGTGCCATTGCACTAATATTAAAACTGTGAGATAAAGAGGCAATAAAGAAAAAGGTTCTGCGCTTAGGTCTTCATAGCTCGTGGTGGGGACCAGGCAGAGCTCAGTGCAAGTGCTGTGGCCTTCATCAAGACGGTTTTCAAATGTCCATGAGATATAAGAGGCCTAGACGTTGTTTCAATTACATAGTGATATGGAAAAACAGTTTAGAGAAGTTGATATTTTTTTTCTGATCTCCCAGTTAGTGTTTATCATAAGCAGTGTGGCTCTGATCAGAAATCTCTGTCAAACTGGCGGAAGAACAGGCAGGTTTTTGGCAGGTGTCTTGCATGCTAATTTGGTGCCCTTCTTTGGATCCGTTTCTCTGAGTAAGTGGACAATTTTATGGCCATTCACGAGTTCGCCCATAAAGCACGTCAGCAACTCTAGATGAGGAAATCAAGGCAAAGAGAGTCCTGGTTTTTAAAGGTAGTAAGACTTACCAGAAAAGGCTGCAGGAATTAGTTGCCTATGGAGTTTTGTAAGTTCAGCGATAACTGATGATATACCTAGATGCATACATGAGCTCTTGAGCCAAGATTTATTGAAGGCTTTTGCTATTCAACAGAAACATTGAACTAGAGTAGAAAAGTCTTCAGCTGACAGTCCCAATCCAGCCAATACACCTCTTCTGCTTCTTGCAAAACTCAGTGTCCTTTCAGAAAATTCACTGCATTTAGTGTAAAGACAGTTTTACTTGAAACAACCAAAAACATACTGGAGGCTGTAGCAGTAGGAAAGGGAAAGGCTAATATCAAAGAAAGGCCCTTACCAATATTGTTTCCCTTTGTTGAAGGCTGAGTAATTTGCAGTTAGATGAATCTGTAATGAATTAGGCTCATTTAATAGAACCTGCAGAAAGCACAGAATCTTAAGTGCTGTATTCAATGTCCAGGGTGACTTGGAAAAAATTACATACAGTCTGTACCTAAAATACTAGGGGGCATATCCCAAGGTGGTGTAAACCAGTCCTGGTGTGGATACTTCTCTACTTCATACTGTGAAGCCTTTGAAACTTCCTGGTTGGATTTTAAGTCTGAATGTTTTTCTTGTGTGTTGCCGGTCAGTCATGATAGTGGTATTTCCAAAATGCTACTTTAGGAATAAGCATTCACTTACAACCATCCCGTGAAAACATCCCATGGTTTCCTTACAGGTGCAGCTCCTTGATCTTCAGATCCTTGAGCATTTCAGAGCTAAGCTGAAATTAATGGCAAAAGACCCTGAAGATAAAAATGTTTAAGGCCAATAAGGCATATAACATTATGATATTAAAAAAAAACCCATGTGCTTTTTGCACAGTTAACAATTTTCCTGACTGGAAGACTTAATGACTGACTTGAACGTTGTTCATTAGGTATCTCTGGAGATGGAAGAAACAGTAAGAGTGATTTAACAAGACTGAAAAAAAAAAAAAAAAAAGGCAGCAATAAATTTGAACATTGTCTAGATTTCAGCTATCATATATTGTGGAGATAATGGCATATTAATGCACAAATCAATATACAGAATTAAAGCCAAATTCCCAGTTAGGCTTCTCAAAGCTCTGGGAACCTTAACCTTGTTTTTTTTCCCCTTCTTGGAGAAAGTGTAAGGCCTGGTGGAAGGAGGATGTTGAATGTCCTGATGGTATGGATTCTCTCATACTTAGCAAGTAATTCTGTTTTCCTTAGAATTATGTCAGGAAGTAAGCATTTTGTCAACACACAGATATGGCAATGAAAATTGTGACCTCCTGTATTCAGAGCCTTAGCTGTGTATCTTGCTGCGCAAATCATTTTCAGATTGATGCTGGCAGCAGAGTATCATTTAGCTCTCATTTGATTAAATGGAGCACATCTGATCAAGACATGAAGCAGCTTTAATAAGAATCGGTGAAGAACAGTGTCTTCATGCATGGCTTCTAATCTCCTCTTATGCTGAAAGCAGTTCATGTTGGGCCAAGATGTCCATTTTTGGCAATAAGGCTCATCATTGCTCTAAGTGCTTAACTGTTTATGACTAAACTGGCTCCTCTGTTTTGTCCCTAAGTGGGAGCAAAGGAGGTAAAGTGAGGGACCAGACAGTGGATGGAAATTATGCAAGCTTGGTCTATCCTCAAAGCACCAAAACGGCATAAGCAGCTGTTGTACAAGTGGCCTGTCTTGGGCTGTTTGCACGATACCTGGTTATGTGCTCTGCTGTTGGTTTTGACATGGCATGCTTCTAGAAAATGAGGGCACTGTTTCAGCCATCAGAAATTTGTCCCTGTATGTATGAAAACCATATCAAACATCTGCATCACATGTTTAGGCTTTTCGAGATGTATCAGTGCCACATTAGAGAATGGTCTTCCTAGTTGAAGCATGTCTTGTTCCTCTGTCTTTCTTTCCCCATCTCAGTGGGAGGTGCAGTTAAGTGATGGATTGAGTGGTGTAGCTAATGAAGGACTGGTGATCTTGGGAGCCCTGAGACCTGTTCCTAGTTTGGCTTCTGCTTTCTGAGTTTGAGAAGTGTGTCGGACTTTGAGCCATCTGTACCACTCCCACCTGGTACAAGCTTTTGTCCTTTACCTGGGCAAGGAAAATATTTATCAGATGGGACAATCCCAGGCCTGGGAAACTTCAAGTTGAAAGAAACCCTAGATAGGCTGGGTTTGGGAAACAGATTCCTTGCCTAGAGCTTTCCTTCTCCTACCACAAACCAGTACACCACTTACTCATTTCTGGTTTTCAGTCCCTGCCACAAAAGATACTCCACTTACTCCACTGTTACCTCATTTGCATTGGAGTTCATTAGAGAATAGTCACCTGTGTGCTGAGCTGCCTGTTGCATGCATTTCTGGAGCTCCCCCAGCCCAGCTTATTCTTACTTTGGGGCTCTTCCTGATTTTACTTCTATTTCTCAGTTTGATCCCTTTAACTGTAGGAAGAGTTTGAATTGTAACAGTAGATGGCACTCTGTCAATCCTTCTCACAGCACATTGTGCTGGGCGTGGAAGGAGCTGGAAGTTGAAATGTGTTTTTAGATGCTAGAAAAGGAGTACTAGGAAAGAGGTGCAAGTAGGCTGTGAGAACTAGCCAAGGCTCTGCTGTCTGTGTCATCACCTGGATGACAAGCTAGGTTTGCTTTGGTAGAGTACCAGTAATAGGGATCAATATCCTCATGCTCAAAATAGTCCTTTGCTTTCTGTGTAGTGTGTCTTTGGGCTCTGCCTGGTCATTCTGGGCAGGGCAGTGAGTTTAAAAACCCTCAGCACTGTGGTCTGCTTGTATTATCTGTGCGTACAGGTGCTGTGGCTTTGGCTTTCTATAGCATTTCCACATAAGCTCGTTTTTCCAGGACGGCTACCTTGCGTGAGACAGAATTGATGCAGCATGTTTTCCTCAAGGTTTATATTGTGCTGTTTCAAGAAGATTCTTGCTCTGGCTCTTTGTGTGGGTGTTTTGGGGTTTTGTTTTGTTTTTGTTTTTCTTCCCCTGGAATAAATAAAGCCTTTCAAACTGAAGCCATGTTTTTTCTTTGTGCCCATAAAATACAATCCGTCTTCATCCTGTGTGAAATAGACACTGCCCTTTCAGCCCATTGTTAATGATTTCCCATTTGTTTTTTGTACTAAACCCCAAAATGCACTTGTACTTCATTGTACAAGCCTCTGTGTAACACCCTCAGCATGCATTTTACATCTAAGCCTCTTTGCTGATCCTGCATTTATTCTCAGCCATGTATCATGGGTGTGTAACTGAAAAACTCTGTAGTGGAATTAGGAGCTGTAATGAATTAATTAGCCTTGTTGTTTTCTTAAAGTTAGTAACACTATTCTTTGAAAAAACACCACCTTAACTATTGGTAAAGGAAAAGCCAATTATAAATAGGATGGTTTGTGGTTAGCATCTTTTAAAACTCCCTTGGAGACTTCCGGTCATGTCTTTATGCTGAGTTTTCATTTGCTGTATGGAAAAGCAGTTCTTCAGGGATTCTTTAAATAACTATTTATGGCAACAGTTTTCTCCCAGTCTGTCACCACTTTCTTGTGAAAATGCTACAAATTGGAGAAATTTCTTACACTAGCTAAATTTCAGAGATTTCAGATAATCAGGTAAAATTGTAGATATTAGTATTCTATTTTCTTGTCAAGAAGATGCTTTTAATAAGCAACGTGGTGAAATACCCAGACCAGAGATTTCCTGAGGTTTCCTGAAATAGTAATTTGCAAAGGTTTCTCAGCTAAGGCAAACTGGCATCAGTGAAACATTTCTCATTGGGAGGGGAGAGAGTATTATAGGGTTTCTGCCACATGTTTTGGAGCTTATTTGCACACTCTCAAGGGGTAGCCAGGGAAAATTCCTCTGGGAGATTAAAAAGCTGAAGGAAGTAGAAATCAAGCCAAAGTCTGCTCTGCAAGGTGATAATCTATAGTCATCTGGCCTGAGGAACAGAATTTAGTTAATGGGAACGGAAGCTTTGCTCATGAGTGATAGTCAGTGACCTTCTAGGACAGAATGAGGGTAATAAAATGCTTGGGCATAACATTAGCACTGTTTCAAGCTGCTTTGCCCCCTCAACAACTCCAGGAGGTCCTTATAATAGCCTGGGTTTATTTTATGTTGAGTTTGATTAAACTTCAATTACCATGTCTGGAATGTGGTGGCCATTCAGAGGGAACTGGGGAACAGCATGTTGTAGTTGGTGGATATGTCTCTGTATCTAGTTATTCTGTAGCTACATGGCAAAAATGAAAAGGCTCTGTTTGTACAGGTTACAATTTGGAAGAAAATCTACGGGCAGTTGGAATGATGTGGCGTATTCCTTCTTAGATGCCAGAAAAGATGTATATTCCACTAAAATCTCTTCTAAGTTAGTCTATATAAGATCTCATACTGTTATCTGGAAGTTCCTGTCTTTACCTACTGAACTCTGCTTCTTGAACTTGAACTTTTTTTTTTTTTCCCCTCCCTGTTATTGTGAGTTATTTTCTCTGTTGTCATTTCTTCTGATATGTCAAAGCATCATCTTAGGCTCTTTTCCGTCCAGTTAGCTTCAGCAATTGAAATCTAAAGGTGACATGGAAAAAGTTGTAAAATGATAATGTCGGGCCTGAGAGAGATGAGGAGAGGGTGGTATGATTCAAAGAAGATATTGTCAGGAGTTCCTTTGTTAATGAGAATGAGTGGCTGTAGCTAATAGTCTTCTGGAGCATTAAGGTCTAAGCGCATTATAATGGACCGTGGACTTTCTGTGTCTCTCACATGGTTTCCATAATGTACGTAGACTTAATCCCAATGCAAAAAATAACGTAGGCCTTAATGCAGTAATAAGATTACATGGATAGCTCCCAGAGATAGCCAAGCTGAATCAATACAGGCTTCCCAAGTCCTTATTCCCACATCATGTCCCATTATCTTCCATCCCTTAAGAGAAGTGTTTTCCAGTAGTGTCCAAATACACTTTTTATGTTGTATAGTATGCTGACTCTGGTGCTGCAGCTTCAGTATAGCATGTAAGTACGCATGCACATACATATTTATGTATTTATATATGAAAGGTGATTACTCAGTACTGCACTTCAGTACTAATCGTATGGTATCCTTTCATATATATATACTTAACATTCCATAAACATGGGTGAACAACTTCAATACAAAATTGTTGAAGTCAGTACCATTTTTAATAAAGATACACATACTATATTATTCCTCTTCCTGCTCCGCACCCATGTATAAACCTTGCAGAAACCTTTTAATTGAGTCTCAATAATTGGGAGTCAAAGTGGCAAGAGAAATATTAATTCCTTCTCAACATCATCCCTTACTAATCTAAAGAAATGTCAAAATTATGGGAAAGTGTCTGAGCTATCTCAGTAAAGGAGGCTGCTTTGACAGTCCGCTGAAGCCATATGAAATATATCTATTGATTTCAATCAGCTGTAAGTCAGTCCCTTACACTTTGAGCCAAATCCTGCAACTCCTTAATTGTATGAGTATCCCTTAACTTCTAGTTCCACTGAAATTCTGCGTCAATTAGTTATTCATGTTCATTGGGTTATTCAGGATCAAGCCTTGTATCAGCTATGCATAAATGTCATACACTCATTGTCCAAATGCATACACAATTTTGCGTTAGTAATATAAATTCACTGGACATACTTAGGGCAATTGGTACTGTGCTTATGCATGTTTTAATCTTTATACTACATATTTAGGTCATCATGCAGAGAGATACAAAAATTAATTTAAGGGACATTTTTTTGAGTATTTAATTTTATTCCTGTTTTACATTTAGATCATTTCTTGACAGACAGCAGATGGCTGTTTATTCTTGGAAGCATTTGTTTCACTGGCATTCCTGATAAAATTACTGAACTGATGAACCACACTATCTGTCACTTCAAGATATCAAAAAATGCTGTGTGGACCTGTTAGCACTCACCTTGGGTAAAGTGAGTAGCCAGATAGGAATTACCATATTGATCAAAGTAGTGCTTCTGTTAGTCCAATACCCTTACTCTGACTGTGGTCACTACCTGCTGCTTCAGCAAAAAGTGTAATAAGTCCTTTGAGAAATATCTGTACAACGACTTGCTCTCAGGAGAAGCTGCTTCCTGACACTTATCTATTCTATTTCCAAGTCAGGTAGGGGTTATGTCCACTCTAAAATGTGTGTAACTGATATAAATCTGAATGGCTTTGCTACCCATATATACAGGTACCTCTTCAGGAGCCTGTGGAGTTATCACAGTTTTTCTTTTTATCAGTTTCACCTTTTCTATTGTCTTGTTTTAGGATGGCTGTTCAAGTCTCTAGGGCAAGCATCCTGGATCTGCGGTGACTGTATATCATGCTGTGGCTACAGGGAATAATAATATGTGCATAATCAATGAGGGGCTGCTCAGCAGTGGGCTGAGGAGTTCAGTCAGTGTCCTGTGCTAAGCAGAGAAAAGCAGTGGTCAAGCCAAGGGTATTGCAATCAGATAATTGATTGTAAAGGTGAAGAAAGCAGAAATCTGCTGTATTGGCCGAACTGGTCCAGCGTTCAAATTTCTTCATTCATGCAAGAATTCTTTTTAAGTAATATAGTTAATTGAAATATTTCAACCTTCTTCCCTGACAAACACAGTTGTTACTCGTTATTTAAGCAGTGGCCTTAGAGGAGATGTGACTTTGCTGTAGAAAATAAATAGCATAAGTAAATAAATGAAGGTTAAACTGCCTTCTGAGGGGAAATGTGGAACTTCTGAAGTTTTATGAAAGCATTGTTAGGGGAGAATCTGAGTTAAGAGAGGGCAAGGACTCCTGCATATGCATAGCTCTTATTGACCTGATTTATATACACGCTATCCAGTGCTGTCAATCTTGTGCATCCCCACAGATCTTGAATCCTCTTAATATGGGGGGAGAATTTTACTTGTGTTGCAGGAAAAGAATATAATTTACTTTATTTGAATGTAAAGCATGTACGTTTTTGCTAAAGAAATGTTCCAAGAGCTTGTTATAAAGAAGTTATTCTGGAGCAAGATGGGATATGAATCTAACAAAAGAGTTACTTTAGAATGGACCTGAGCAAATAACCTTGTCTGAAAATTTAAACCAGAATAATTTGGCCAAAAACAGTTTTGAAGGAGACTTTGTGAATATGCTTTTTTTCAGAATGAATTTCCAAAAGGAACCTAATCTACAACAGCTGTTGAGTTCTGGTACTTTCCTTTTTCCTGCAAAGATCAGCTTCCTTCAGTCCAAACTGAAATGGACATTTTGGTCTCTATACAGGTTGAAAAGATATGGTCTTAGTAACTAGATGCTCATAATAATCCCTCTTAGCGGTGATATTTATGAATGGCAACTCTTGCTCTTAGAACAGCATAGTTGTTGAATGTTGATAAGGACATATGGGAGATGATGATGATTGCAAACTGCTCCTCCAAGGTGTTCCCACCATTTTAAGAAGTGGATTTGGAAATGATCTTGAGTGAAACTCTAGTCGTCTCCACTTTCTCTTTTCTGCTTATAGTAATTACTCTCAATCTAGGGCTTGCTTTGTCCAGCTTCAGTACATCATCTTCCTGAACTATACCTGAGAACAATTTTTTAATAGATTTTGGCCTATTGAAATGAATATGGTTGTAAAAGGTGATGTGTGAGTGTCAGAGGTGTAGTAAATCTGCAGATTTACTTAATCAGCTTTTGGCCATTCTTGGCCAGCTTCTGCTTTACTCGCACCTTTTGCATTATTGATAATGAAAGCTCAGCACTGCATATTAAAAACAGAAGAAGGAAGGCTTAACTGCAGAAGGGTCGGAGTCAGCTGAAAATAAATGTGACTTTACAGCTCCAAATGGCAATTCCACCATTCTGCTACTCCAATCTGTCACACCAGTTTCTTACAGTGTGAACAGAGTTCAGTTTTCTGTCATGAATCTGGAGGAAGAACACAGAGACAGACTTGAGAGATTGATTTTTTTAAAAATTTTTTTTAAAAGCACAAATATAACAATTAAAAAAAAAGCAGCAAAGTTCAGGAGCATCAGTAAATTCTTAATCAGTGTGCTAAATAGCTTGCTTTGCCTGGAAGCATCAGTACTTGGCATTTTGCCTAGCTAAATCTCACACACATTTGAGAGCTGACAAAACAATACCTGTTAACTATCACAAATGGGCTTATTTTCTGGAAAACAAAATGGATTCTTTAAAAATCATGTAAAAACCTGTCATGTATACGTTGGGGGTTGATTAGTGCAGGATAACTCCCATGTTCTTCCATGCTCAGAAATAAAATGAAAACCTCTTCTTGCTGATTTAATACTGCACTGCTGAACAAAACCTGATGCAATGAAATGCCTTAAAATTACATAATAGCTGCTTTGCCTTGAGCACAATTTTTGTTATCTTTTGTGGCGTTCCAGTATCTCTGGCTGCATGTGGGCTCTCTGCATTGAGATGGGTATCCCTGTAACCAAGTTAAGCAGACATACATGAAAAACAGGGTTATGTGTAAGGCTGCCTCTTCCTTTCCTTGTAGGTATTCTGTTCTCTTCAGTAAGACCAGGCCTTCACATCAGACGAGGGGAAAAGTTTTCATGACTTTTTTCACTTTAAAAGTTACCCATGTCATGTAGGTACAAAAGGGATTTTTCAAATGCCTCCAGTAACATTTTGGTGCTCTGTTCTCCCTTGGTAGGTGTTTGTACCTGTAAGAACTTAAATTTAATTTTTTTTTCTCTCTCTCCTTAACTTCATTGGCTTTCAGTGGAAAATGTTTAAACTCTCTCTGCACATTTGAAAACATAATCTTTAAAGTTTTGATCACATTCAGTGAGACGTCAGCTCTTAAGTTCACTGCACATTAAGCTAGGTAGTTTTACACAACTTTACCTACTCTACAGTAATATATAGCATCCTTCTAACTCGGTAACTGTCCGTGTGCCTGTTTTTACCTTGGTAAATGCAAAATTACTTACCTAACTTTTATAAAGGACCAACCTACATCCTGTTTGAGATGGTGTAAGAGCTTTATAGGGTAGCTACAAAATAGTTTAAAGAGTATTGTTCTCACAGTACCAAGTGACTGAAGAGCTTTTAAAATTTTCATTCACTGATTCTTCAACATGTTTACATTGGTCTCATGACTTCCACTTAACGCATATGTGCATTATTAGCAGGAGAGACATGGAAAGTTGCTCCCTGTATTAAATAATTTTTGTCACTCAACGATTTCTGCTTTGAACTGTTAGACAGTTTATTGCTTGGAAATAGGCTTTCATCCTAGTGCAAAGAATGCAGTTATCTTTCAGGGAAGATTTTTTTTCCTGATATGGTTTATCACAGTAATTTCTTTGCTAGGTTTTCACAAAAAGGTTGTTTTTTTTCCTGTCAAGCAGTGTCACATCTCTATGTGATATTGAATAAGTTCTGAGGTACAACCCCGTGCTGGACATACTGAGTGTTACATTTTGCCCACTGGTTTGCAAAAGTGGCCAGGTAAAATTTTATGTTTAGCAGACACCTGAAGAATACGCTCTAGATGTGGATTTTTCCAAACCTGCAGGCATTCAGGTCTGGCTTTGGAGGGGTTGCTCTGACTTTTGCTTCTGGCCTTATGGCTTCCCAGGCACGGAGCGCTGTCTCATTCCTTATTCAGCAACGAGCGTTGCCTGAAGACTTAAGCTCGGTGGACTTGTATGATACCTTGCCAAAGAAAGAGCTGCTCTTAGTATTTGTAGCTTTCCTTCCGAAACAAAGATGCGTTTGTTTTCTGGTAAAAGCCTTATGCCTTTTCAGTTGATGATGATGATTGAACATGGAGCAAAGCATCCATGAATACTCAGCTGAAATAATAGAGCTTTAATAATGTGGAATGGTACAAATTAGTGTCACGAGCTAGGTAATGGGGTGGATTTTTGCTACCAGCCTAAAGGGACCTATCATAGAGCCACTCTATATGTTGAATCAGGCCACGATCTAGGAACTGATATCTTTGCTGGAGACAAAAAAAGCTCATCTTTAACTGGCTACCTATCATCCGTAAATGGAATCATTCTTGTTTTACTAGAACTCTGCTGGGATCAATGCATCAGCTAAAAAAAAAAAAAGTCAGGTCTTCTAGGTTCATATGAGACACTGCTGCAGCTAATTGAGGCTAATGTCACTGCAAAAACTCAGCACAGCAGGGAACGTGTGTGTGTGTGCATGAGATGGGGAGGGTTTATTAGAAGACTGGAAGAAATGTTGATGATTTCTTGCAGTACCTGTCTGTGATGTCCTTGTACTCTTGTACAGGTACTATAAATCATAGCAACAAGAGATATCCCTATATGCAAATTGCATGGTAGCTTTGAATAGCAAAGAGAGACAACTCTGTTTCTTCTGAAGACTTGTGCTTCAGCATTGTTTTGGTCTAAGTCAGCTTTAAACCAATTGCAGTTTGCAATTTAGTGTATAGATAATGCCAGAGAGCTGCATCAGCCCTCTTTTTTGGGATGCCTGAAGAGCAGACGTGGCTGAAGAAGGGGAAAACTGGGGAAGGCAGATGAAGGGTTTTGGGCTGGCAGTATCTCTGTTCTCAGGCTGGGTGTGGGTAGGGAGCAAGGTCCCCCATGCTGCTCTCTCTGCCTGTTCCCCCCTCTTTTCCTGGATGACTTTTAGGAGAAAAAAGGAGGTGACTTTCTTGGTCTGCAGTGCTCTCCACTAACACAAAGGTGCCAATTATTGTAGTGGCTTTTGTGGATTAAAGCATTTACCATTTCAAGACTGGAGTGAGGCCAAGAAACTCATTTCATACATTAGGCGCCTTTCAGCAGGAACTAATGTTCAGGGTACAGCCTGGTGCTAGACCTGAAGAGAGCAGACAGTTTTCTGGGCAGCTTCTCCAAGCTTATAAAGCTCAAAATGTGCAATAAGGAGATGGCAGTGCAGGAAGAGGTGCTATAGTTGGGATCTGTATCACACCACCAGCAGACTGTACCTGTTTCTTGTCACCAATGGCTCATGTAATATAGAGCCTCACTGTTATTCCAGGCTGCCTAACCAGGGAGCCAAGCTGTGGCACTGAGACTGCCCTAATGGCATTTTTTTCTTCTTGCATAATAATGCTCACTTGCACAAAATACAAATCTGAAGTGAACTCTTTGAACATTTATTAAAATGCCAATGTCACTGTCTCAGTAATTCTCATGAGAATGGCTGAGGAAGGCCATAAATATTTTTAAATAGGCTCAGAAAAATGCTACTTTCAGGTAAGACAGTGATGATGTAGATGAAACCCACCAGGATCAGCTATTTCTGTGAAACACGCACACAACTGCCTTTTTGATTTCACCGAATGTTTTTTACACATAACGAGTATCAAACCCAGGCTTTCAAGCACATTCAGAAAACTAGGAGGTAGAAGTTGAGTTCAGCTCTGCGCCTTGCCCTGACATGCTGTGTAGTCTCTTACGTTCTCCTCTTGTATTCATCTAGTTTCTTCAGTCTATAAACATTTGAGGTCTTGTGTTGTCTTTAGTCATGGATGTGAATGGTACTTACCTGGAGTGTCTGCCAGCCACTGACAGTGGTGAAATGCTGCCTTGCCCAAACAAGCTATCACTATGCACATCTCTCAAAGCATCACTATTAAAATTGCGGTTCTGCACAAAACCCTGCTAAAATGTATAATTCTCCTATGGGCTTAAATGGCTCTCTGATTGGCATGCAAGACCAGTGTCAAAGATTATATTTATTTTTCACGAGGACAATTTAGGATTGATGATGACAGTTCTTATCAGCACAGTGATGTAGAGAAGCTCATTGTTTTGTTTGGGATTTTAACCACATTACATACAATAATGAATGATAGTAATGAAAACCAGACCATTGTATTAGGAGTGATTGAATTAAGTGAATCCATTTCATTGGGACTACTCATTTGCTTAAAGATAAACATGTGCTTAATAGCTATATGCCCTGAAATAAAGACATCTCTTACGCTCTTTTCAGCTATGATTTGTGAAGGACAAGAGCCTGGCAAAGAGCAAATGTGTAACACCCTGGTGAAGGTGTATTTGAAGTCCCTTTCTCTTTCCAAGTCACAGAGGATATGACTTGGTTTTGCCCCTAGATATAGAGAGCACTGGCTGTTCAGCTGATGCTGTAGCAGATCTTGCCTTTATTTTTGCCAGGCCAAACCATGGGTATCAGCCAAGAATCAATGGCTGTGCAAGCACAGCAGCCCGTACGTTACAGCAGGGGCAGTATTTGATTTGCTGCGATAAAGGCTTGCACAGCACAGAAGTGGAGGAGAACACAGCTGGCTCACAGCTTCCTTGGAGCTGCCCTGAAACTCCTCTAAATCAATAAACCGGTTATACACTGCTGACCCTCCCACATGGTTAATAATCGAGGAAAAAGGCAAGCTTTTAATGTTGCTGTATTTTCAGAAGGATGCCTGTCCATTAACAGGTGAGACAGTGTGTTGGGTACGTGTACCTGAAACTCAGATTTGCAGGGAGATGGCTGTGTGGAGATTGATCTGGCCGCAGTTATGTTTTGAGCAGCAGTAACATCTGATGCATGAGCAGCAGGGAAGGGCATTCTTAACACAAATCTTAAGGGTTGAGAGACCTCATTTTTACATGCACTGTGCTCTTGAATAAGCTGTGCATTTCCCACCCCCCAACCCCGCCTTTTTTTTTTTTTTTCTTTCCTGGATAATCTAGGACTGTTGTAAAGCAAAATTCATTAATGTTTGTTCAGTTCTTTGTAAAGCCCTTAGGAAAAGATTGATTATGTGTTTTTAAGCCTTAAGTGTGTAAGTAACAAGGGATGTAACTTAATCCTGAATATTTTCTGTTTCTTCCAGCAAAGAAAAAAAAAAATCAAAGGTGAGTACATAAGAGCTATGTGATCTTGCAAGACAGCGGTAAACTGCTCTTTTTTTCCTTAATTAAAAAGAAAAACCTTTTGGATCAAGCTAGAAGAAGTGAAGACACGGGAAAATGAGTTCTCTTCTGGCATGACTCATTCTCCTGACAGTAGCTGCAAATGGAAATTATACAGCTTTGAGAGCTGGCTGAATCAAACAAGCCTGTGCTTAACTTTATGTCCCACTGAAACCCAAAGAACTAAAGTATATGCCCAAGTTAAGCAGGCCAGATTTTCCTTTGCAATACATTAAACTGCTCAAACAGTGGAAAAGTATCCAAAGGTAAGTGACCAAACGGGAGCTATTTCCAAACAATGATAATTTTTTAGTGTCTGTAGCTTGTAACTGTTGCACTTCAGGACCTGGGTTGTCTTTCGCAAAAAGATTTCCTACCTTCAGACCCTGGAAGAAACTATCCCTTTTATCCCCAAAGGAGACTGCTGTGGATGTAGCAGGGAAATTGGCCCTGTTTAAAGTCGTTGTAGGAGTAGCTATTGCAGAATTTGAACATCTTTCTTGCACATTTCTGCTTTTGCAGCCAGTACCATAAATTAGAAGAAGAAATTAAAGATCCTTAGGACTGTGAATGATCTCATAGTAAGATAAAACATGAACTGATGTTGGCTTGGAATGAAGAGGCTGGAATTTCTTGTTTCCTTTCTTTACTCTGCAACAGTCAATGTAATACAACTGTATTGTGCCTTGAAGTTAATACCTGTGTTTCTTCCATATTCTGCACTTCGCGTGGTAGAATGAAATATAAAATGTAAACCTGTCTCTATGTCCCTTCTTCTCTTTGCTTTAAGAGCAGGGTTTTAGCATGATTTGCTGCAGGACAATCAGAAGTTTAGATTCTGCCCTTGCTAATAGGACTAAGCAGAGTAGAGAGGAGGATATGCTTCCTGTCCCTGGGTCAAAAGGGGAGATATGTTGTGAAATTCTGTTCTTCTGTGCCATCCTGCAGAGACTTTCACCCTGCATTAAGCATTCAAGTGCAGGGTAGCCACTGGTATGCAACAGGTGAAGCTGGGACTCGATGCATGTGGAAGCCTCCTGTTTTTCTTTAATACACTTTAGGGGTCAGACTTCAGCTGGCAGAAGCAAGTACAGTTCTGCTGTGCTGCAGAATAGCACCAGTTTACACATCCTGAAAATGAATTTCCTTGCCTTGGGTTTGATGAGATTTGGGGAAGTGAAAGCAGCGCGAAGAGACTAGAGGTGATTGTTTAGGGGCCACAAGCAATCTTCTGGTTTTATATGCCTGAGCAAATATTAAAAAAAAATCTGAAGTCATAATAATGATTTAATTAATGTACTTGTTAATTGCATTTGGAAAGTAATTTTGGAGACATGTGGAGCACAGAAGGAGAAAGACGGAAGCTTTTAAAAATGCATGAGAAGCAGAATTGCCGATTAAGAAGAAAAGCAGTCGCCCTATGGTATTTTGTGAAGTAATGCATGTTGCTGTGTCCTTAAGAGGTGATTTGTTATATGATCTACAAACTGTTTGTCTATTCCAGCACAGCTGAAAGGCAGGATACATGCACGTTAATCTTTCATTAGCTTTTTTTCTTAAACTCCTTTAACTAAATATTGTTCTGGGATACTAATGGCTACGTAGGACATCCTGTGGTAAATCTGCTTTGTATTTTCTCAAATTAATTGGGTGGCTTCTCCATTCATTGTAATTAGAAGGTTAAAACACAATTTCCTCCCTCTGGACATCAATGGCTGCCCAGCTCCAGAACTGAGATAGAGACGGTTAAATCTGAGTTGAATAAACTTTGAAAAATCACAGCTTGCTTTTGCATTGCCTGCTAAATTCTGCATCTTTTCTCCAAATAGATGTCCTGTTCCCCACTGCTGCCACCTACTCTCTTGGGATTGGCACTGCCCTTGTTCAATACTGCAGGCATTGCCTCCTTCCTCTGCCCGTGCAGGTTTGTGTTGTGAAGTTCAAGTCTTGTGTAAGGGAAGGGCAGATCATGCTGCCTCCCATACCCTGATTTGGAAGCATGGCACACCAAGCATATTAGCTGTAGCAAAGTCCTGTGATGAAGATGTGCCCTCTTATGCTCGTGATCATAGTGGAAGCCTGCAGAAGAGTAGGAGATGGATTTAGAGAGATGACTCATCCTTTTTGTTTGAGGATTTCTGAAAACACCAGAGTGATTTAGGAAGATGAGATCCCCGGATGCTCCCAGTTAGGATGAGTCACTTAAGAGAACTAAAGTAGGATTCACAAAAGCAACTAAACTATAGTATTTTTCACTGTGGAGACATGCTATGCTGATTTATTTCACTCCATCATCTGAAAAATGAAAATATCACTCTCCCCAAATAATAATTAGAATCTACACTGTCTTAATGTGTGAGGAGGTATCAGTTAGATTTGCTGACCTTTGGATAATAGAGCTCACAAAATTTAATGTCACCAGCAATGCCTCTAGAGAGAGATTTGGTGACAAGGGTTGAGAGGGAATGGGGGTCTTGAAGTTCAGAATATATGGGGTGGAACATAGTGGGTATATCACCATTCAGGTTTATGCTCCAATTTCACCTATATATGCGTGACTGAAAAGCGATGACATGGCATTTTGCTCTTCTTAGTGCCTTAATGTATAGCTGGCGGAATAAATTGTCTTTCCAGAAGAAATCCTGTCATTGTTAATAAATAGTAAAGATGCATTAGTAATTACAAGGATTAGTTTTTCAGATTTTATGCAGAGATGTTTCACTTTGTATTTGCAGCTGCATGGTATTGTGCTAATTGTGCTGTAATTTTGTTTCCCCTGAAGTGACTGAGCCCTACCAGACCAACCCCGAAAGTCCCAATTCAGGAAAAATCTTGGACATGCTTAATGTTAAGGCTGTACTTGCATCTCTACAAAATAAAGATGTGATTATAATGGAAGCAAAGGTTTGTTACTTGTCGTACAGCCTTCCCAGGGTGCGCTGGTTTGGTTTGGTTTTTTTCCTGCTGGGTGGTTTTCCGCCAGCCTGGCTGAAGAGGAATCAGCCCTGTTCATGTTGTCAGAGGTAACACACACACCGATCTACCTCTGTCCTCCAGCTTAAATCAAGCCACTGTTAGCAGATGTACTCAATATCCCAGTAGCACCTTACCCTTGTCTCTTCAGAAGCACACTTGGTGCCCTCTTCCAATTGCATTTCATTCATGTAATCAGCTGTTTGCCAGGAAAGCTTGGGCTGTGAAGCAAGTCCAGGGCACGTCCCTGTGGTATTCTAAGCGATGTCTGAAATGTGGGCAAGGAGAAGAAAACAGAATGAGAACAGAATGATCAGGAGCCGTAATGAAAGAAAATGTTGTTTATAGAATGGTTGTTTTCAAAATTTGTATAATTTCTGCTTGGGTACAAATGACGAGTCCTAAGCAATTCCATCTAATTATGTTTAAAAAACCCAAACCAAACATCCCATTGTATTAAAAAAAAAAAATGGAATTTAGAGGGAAAGATTAGCTTCATAGTCTGAGTCAGGCTGCTGCAAAATATTCATGCTTTAAATGATGTTTCTGTAGTTACTTTTCATGCTAAATAATATGTCCTTTGGATTTGATTGTACATTGTATTTATAATGTGTTCATTCAAACAGTTATTAATTTGGAACTACAGCCAATTACTT
Organism: Sagittarius serpentarius; assembly: GCA_034782735.1. NCBI lineage: Eukaryota > Metazoa > Chordata > Aves > Accipitriformes > Sagittariidae > Sagittarius > Sagittarius serpentarius. The sequence goes on along the minus strand of JAVKLA010000049.1, from coordinate 17,161,039 downwards.
TCTAATTTCATTTTACTTTGCATGGTTGCAAAAATGCTGTTATTGCTTGTTTCAGTGAATGTTGCAGATTACGTATTCCTAGATAAAGACATGCCCATTAATCTTACCATTTAATCCTGTAAAATGTTTATATGAAAGTACCGAGTACCAGCTCCTGAAGTCCTGGGGCAAACTGAGATCGTGAAGTAGACAGGGGGAACTGCTCTGGGAGTTCACTGCTATGCTTCCCATACCGTTATTTTGGGGCTTGTTACTTCAGTAACTTTAGAATATGAAAGCTTCAGCTAGAGTTGAATAGAAATTTCATTTCAAAGTGTTTTTTAATCAAAAGTCGTTTCTATCACTCATTTCTCAAAATGTGTCATTTTGTTTAAATTTTGCTTTTGAAATACTGAAGGGTATCATTCTGTTAAGAAACAGGGTGGTTTAGAATGGGAATATTTTGAAGAAAATATTTTCTTTGTTATTTGAAAACACATGAAGAAAGTAGTTTTTGCTTCTATCTATAGGCACTCCTGCCTCAGCCAAGATCGGAAGGTCCTAAATTGCTTACCAAGGCAGGATTATTATTTCCACCTCACAGGTCTAGTGCTTGCTTGAGATCATAGAGGAGTATGTATGGTAAAGCCGGGAGCTTGCCGAGTGTCTCCTGTGTCTTGGTATGACAACTCACTGTAAGGATTGCTTTGTAGCACTAACAAAACAGCGCTCTTCAGGGGCAGCCAGAAACTGCTTGCGTTGTCCATCCCTAAAGGATCCAGCTGCCCTGTGAATAAGGATGAAGGATGCATTCTGCTGTCCTGATGAACAGTCATTTCTAATTGAAAACTTTTCTGGTGGTTTAGTTCCAGAGGAAATGTTGCCTTTAGTCTCAGCATTGGGGGGGGGGATCATCAGAGAAACTCGGTGTTATCTAAAATAATCCAGTCAATGAGGAATGCTTCCTTCATTAGCATCAGCCCCGCCTGGGGACAGTCATTTCTGGATCTCTAAAAGGCCCACTTTTGTGTCTCTGCACATGATAAAATTATATCCTCGTTAACTCTACAGAGATGTCTTATTTAGGTCAGGATGTCAGAGATGATGTATAGCTGAGTTAGCTCCTAGCTTTTTCCTTAGGACTCTTACTGCTTTTTTTCATCAGAAGGTTTGTAGTTTTCCAATGGAAAAGTAATCTTTTGGGAAGTCTGATTAAAGCATATGCCTTTCTATGGCTGACAGGGATATGGCTGGTTTTGGCTGCCTTTTGATTTCTTATCCTGAGGGATCAGATACCCATTCACAGCAGGCAGGCCTGAGCAAACCTTGTCCTAATGCTGCTGCTGTTATTGCGGGGTGCCTCCCAGCCTTTGTTTTATCCTCTTTTCTGCATCCTTTTATACTGACAAGGCATTGCAGGGGCCATGGCAAAGGTACTTGCCAAGTGCACAAGTGGGGGCAAACTTGCAGTCCTGGTGAGTTTATAATCTTCCCCCGCTCAGACAAGGAGCTCACTGTGGGTGGAGTATAAAATAGGTCTGATGCTACTTCTTCTGAGTTGGAAACAGTAAGATGTCTTTGCCATAATTATTTCTTATCTTATAAAACCACAGTACTTCTTTCTAGGAGCACTGGATGCAGGGTGGTGAGAAATAACAGCATCATGAGCTTGTTTTCTAATGGCTTTATTGCTTGTTGCTTTTTAGTTTAATATTTGTCTCCCTCCATCATGCTATCCTCTGACCTGTGGGTGTTACTACACTGGATCATTCTGAAGGGCAGTGACACTGTGAAACCGTTACCTTTGTGATGATCAGCAGGGATGAAGGAAACATAACGAATGTGAGAAAGGAATGGCAGATAGAAACAGTTTTTGAGGTTTGTAATTTTTCAGCAGCTTTTATTCAGCAGTGCAGGTGGGTTGAATGAGCTTGGTTGAGCTTTCTATGACATCCTAATACTACCTGGGCAGGTCTCAATACAAGCTTCTGATGTATTACTGTGGTATCCAGACCTTTTCAGAAGACCCATCTGGCATGGGTTTGTAACTGCTAGTGTAAGAGCACAGTGGACATTTTCTAAATGTTGTGGGGTCAGCACAATACTCAAGTTCTTTGTCAGACAGGGGGGTAGTCCTTTGGGAAGGAGCATTGGAAGATGAACACTTGCTCAGAGTGCAGTAAAGTAGTTAATCTCATCTCAAGCTCTGGACACTGGCTGTTATAATTACAGGCATTATTTTAATTCATAGCAACATGGACTGTCGCATTGCAAACAAACAAAACCATACTGCCCACTTGGTCACTTAACTTGGTTTATGAGAGGAGATTTCCAAGGCTTTAGAAGTGGAAACAAAGTCAAGAGTTTACTAAACACACTGTCCTTTACCATTATTTCCATGATGAACCAGTTTGTCCTTGCCCTGGAAGAAATGTCAGCAAAGGTTGTTTTGACTACAGAGATCTGATCAGGAGCTTCTTCCTTGAGCTACAGCTTTACAGATGCAGTGCACAGCCCTTTTAATTAAACACCCATCCTCATAATCAAATGCTTGACTTTTGGAGATGTCACCTTGTGTAACTTGATTAGATTTTACTCTGCTAGAGGATGGAATCAATTTTTCTTCTAGTTCTTTGCTAAGAGGTTTTTTATTAATAACGCAAATGGAAATTTGACTTGGAAGGTCTCCTTCTAGTATAGATCTGGTTCTTCTTGCCAAGTCTGTTCTTGGCTCTGTAGCTGAATCAGTGATGACTTTGGCTTGTTCTGGGCCTTGGTTTTCCCTACATCATTTTATTGTGCCAGTTCCTCATCTGTGGAATGCAAGTAGCATTCCCTAAACTCATAATCCATTTGTTACTGTCAGGTATCCCAGCTTGCTGGCAATGAGGGCTGCATGTGTAGATGGATACATCCTGGTGGGGTTTGTCCCTTAAGGTTTGCTTAACTTAAGAACTCAGATTTCACAAGTCAAACTTTAGAAAATACACAAATACATTGAAAAAACAAACTTTGACACTTAAAAAGCAAGCAGGGTTTCCTAGGGTAAAGGCAGGCCTGTCTGCATTAAGTGGCTCTGACATATTGCGTGACTGCCTCTTTCTAGAGCTCGCACTCATTTATGCAGTAAAACATTTATGTTTTACAGCAGCAGGGCATGTTTGCATAGGTGAAGTAAAATTGCTCAGGTAGAAAATGCTACTCTGGGCCTCTGTCCCCTGTAGGCAGCAAATCTGTGTGCAGAGGCTCAGCACGAACACTTGAAACCTCTGCATTTGGCGCTTGCTCAGCGCTGAGGATGTATAATTGATAGGGGCGTGTGTCCCTGCTGCAGGCTCCTAACAAGACTCACATACATTAATGCATTATCTTCCCAGGCCCCAGGGGCTTCAGATTTATGTGCATGTGCAGGTTATGTGGGGTAAATCTGTAGTGTTAGCTGTTCTGCGTACATGCTTATCCTGCAGTAGAAGTGAGGTAGCTTGTTTTCTTTCACTGGGGAGGAAACTACCTTTTGCTTACTGATAGGAGAGACACAGAGAGTGAGCATGGAATGGTTGATGTCCTAAAGATTGACTTCTGATTTTCACCTGTGTAATTGTGTCTGTGCCAGTGTCCATGTTTGTACTAGCAAAGAAGAAATGGGGCAGAGTCATACGTTATTTGGCTGTAACTTTCAGACAAAGTAGACGCAGGAGCTCAGGGGGTTGGTAAAGTAGGGGACATTGCAGAAAAGCAGGTTAGCTGGTGCTCATCTGACTAATCCTGACTGTCTTGGTGAAGATGGGCTATCTTTGAGAAGTCTCATTGTTACTAGTTCAACAGCAGTTGGAAATACTTAATGGAATTTAATAATTTGATCAGTAATGGAGACAGCTCCTCGGTGGAAAAAGAAAATGGAGTCCCCCCAGATTAGAGTGCAGCAATACCTAATTATCTCTTTCTAGCAGTTGCCCTCTACACCCATACATATTCAATCATTCTCATTTAGTTCTGGCACCATAAGGATCTGTCACGTAATAATTTGTTTCACTGTAGCCATTTCCTTTTGATAAAGTAAATGTCAGGTGGCTATTCATGGGCATGCTGCTGATGATCTGATCATTGAAAAAAAAATTGTTCAAATGTTTCTGTATTGATTAAATTAGCATAAAGAAGGGAAAGTCGCATATGCTGCCATAAGATAACTGATTTATTTGTGATTTTTTTTTTTTGCGTGTGTGTGCTGACTACTGCTGTAGAGATCTGCCCTAAAGCCTATTGTTTAATCCTTTACTGATATTTTAACCTAGGAATAACATATCTATTTGCCCACTGTGGGTCTGTGTCTTTGTTGATAAAAGCTGTAACTGTGGTCAAAGATGGGCATAAAATTGGAGGATGCTGCATGTGAACACTCTGTCATGCTCACCTGAGTATAGCAAGAAAAGCAGTATCTGACAATAATCACCATATATTTAAGAAATGGATCCTGATTCTCCAGTCTGTTTCAAGAGGAAGTAATTGTAGCTTTTTTTCTTATTGTGATCAGGTGTGAAGGTCTGCATATGAATGAATTATAAATGTTTAGTTAGGCTTTTTAGATCTCTTTATCACATCTGAGAGCTCATTAAAACAAAGCAAATGCAATCAATCAAATTTACTAGTAAAATGTGACAGGCAGTTACATTAGGGGATTAAAATCATAGATTCCTGGAGATGCTCTGAAACAGCAAGCAAAAGGCTTGGTTAAAGTGTGCTGCTGTAAGGATTCTTGCTGGATGTCTCATGCAATACCATGTGTAGTTGCAATTCACAGTAAACTGGTGGCCTTTAGGTCAAATCATATTTCAAAGGAAAAAAAAAATCAAAGCTTAATCTGGTTTTGTTTTGCGTTTCAAACACAATCTGTTCTCTTGAGGTTTTTTTGAATACAGTGTAAGATCAACTCTGGCATACATATCCCACGGAAGAGAGACAAAATGTATGTGAAGCTATTTGGCAAGGCTGTATAACAAACAGCTTTATTTAAAAGGTAAATGGCTAAGAAAATACATTAACGTTTGTAATCAGCCATGTGTCATGTGATTTACATATAGTCTAGGATCATGTCTGAATGGTACTATGCAGGATAGAGGTATTTTTATATTGGTGCAAATGTAAGTTTGCATTTTGCTCAGCCTTGAGCTTGCCTAAACTGTAAATCATTAGCCTAGAATTTTTCAAAGTAACCTGAAGGAAATTCAATGAGCTTTTAGTATTTAAATCCTTTTTTATCTTTTTGTCTCTTATGCTCCATTTCCCTCTGTATTCCGAGCATAACAATACTTTCACCTTCATCTGGTTGTTTTTGAATGTAAGCACCTGACCTCAGTGCTTGCCTCTCTCCCTGTGAATATATGGCATTCTGCAAAATAGGATTTTACTCTATATATGGCTGATGGTTTTGGGTGAGGTTTTCGTGTTTCCAGCATGTCCTAGCAGCCTCTTAGTAGCCTCTCTGAGATGATCTGATACTTACATCTCAAAAAACCATTGACCAGTATCCCTGGATAGGCAGACAGCCTTTTCAGACAGAGTATGGACTGAATGGCCAAAGGTGATTTCTACTAGCTACCCAATCCCCAAAGTATATATTTTTAGACATATAAAAAACAAAATAGCAGGTATTTCTTAATGGAAGCCATGATGTTGCATCTTACCCTGCAGCACTGCCAGAGATGTATCTTTTGTGTTCTGTTTTACAGGCTTCATCTCTCATCAGCTTTTGTGAAGGCTGCCAATACACAGGGCTCCTTCTAATTTCAAAGTCTAGTGACAACCCAAACAAATGACCCTGCAGTATGTGTTGGTATGATATTTACTTATGGAAATGGCAAACCTGTAGGCTTTAATAATACACTAGATTTGTTGCTCTGTCAGCTCTGATGTAATTGTTATAATAAATAGATAAGCATATACTGTAAATAAATACCACTTTTAGGTTTAATTTCATTGGGCTGGGGAAAAGAAACACAACAAAATGCCATGGATATCTTTATCCCTTGATTTACTTTAGTCCCAAATATAAACAAGGCCATTTTTAAAATGCATGAGTCTAAAGTGGAGACACAAATCTTGCCTTTTAATGACTTCAATGTCACTTTGTCCCACGAACCTGCATTTTACATGTCCAAAGTCTTAATCTGAAAGGTGCATTTTCGAATGCAGGTCAGACAACCCTCAATCTTAGTTCTTTCATCTGCTTGGATCCCAGCATGTGGGTGCCAGAATATCAGCTAGAGTTAATTGGCATTGTGCAATTAAAGTCAATGTAGCTATGCCAATTAACACTAACATTGCATTTGGATAAAATAATGTAGACATGGTCCTAAGCTCTACATACCAACCATTAACTTCTGGCTAGTGCTTAATTCTTATTTAAACAAAACATTGCTATGCGAACTCCACAACACCAGCAGGGTGGAGTTACTTGTTTGTTACCTATCAGCCTTACATAAAGCTACTCTTAAAAAGTGCAGAGTGCCTTCAAATGCCTTTTAAGTCAATAGGATATTTTATCCCTAGATGTCAAGATCTGGCCCCATAATTCCTTTGATTTAAGGGGTACCTTTTCACAACCCAGTGTGTCTACTTCTCTTTCAGTGGATTAGTTCATTGTGAGATCTCTGTCTCTCGTGCGCATAAAGATTAATGCTGCCATCAGAGGTTTCAGAGTTGCATAAGCTACAGTGACATATTTTTCAGTAAGTGGGCTAAGTCTTACTATTCATCAGGGCTGGGAGGAAGAAAAAGATTCCAGGAAACTAATTGAAGGTTTGTAATGGGAATTTCAACTAAAGACTCAAGGCTGTTGTTCCCTTGAGTTTGGGGCCATGCTTCACTTCATCATTAGTGATCTTAGGACATGTTAATCCATATGATACAATTTTCATGGAAAGCATTTGTGCTTTTGCAGCGTACAAATTAAAAACACTGTAAAGCCTGGAAGAATATAACAAGCTTGGGGGAAGGGTACTAAAGGGGACCCAGAGCCTTGGATCGATGCTATAAAAATTGTACGATGCTTTGCAGATGGCTGGGTATAAATCTCCTAGGTGCCTTACCTACTCCTTTTGCATCTTGTAGTGGCTAAATATAGAGAAGTGTTTCTTTGGCATCAATCATATAGCTCCACTGAACACAAGGGACTTTCGTCAGTTTACACCCGCAGAGGACTGTTTTGTGATGGAAAGTATTAAACTAGAAGTGAACAATGTATACGCATGTTCTTTCACTGAAAACACTCAGTTTGAGTCTTTAAGCACCTGCATCCCCTGCTCCCCCTCTCCATCTCTGCTGGCCTTAATTCCCATAGTTCTGGGTACTCTGCTGACCAAATTCTTGGTGTTGTCTGTGCTCTGCTGATGTGGTGGGGATGGGGAAGCTGCCAGAGGCAACAGCTTTAGTGGTTACAAAATGTAGCTGAATCTGTGTTTCTGAAAGATGGCAAATCTTCTGAGAGACGTACTGCAAATCGGTTTTCTGAACAAAATGCTTCCTTACATCATGACAATTTTGGACTTTTTAATCTATAAATTAACAAGCAAATATACCTGTAGAGAAAAAAAAAAATAGAAAGAGGAAAGGCAGGCACTTATCTTCGACAGTTGTGATGCACATGCAGATATTGAATTATTCTATGTATCAAAGTAATTATTGTAATGAAAGGATAATAATAATCCTCTAGAAGCCAGTGAGATTGCTTGATGATATACTGGGCATCTTTTAGTTTGCCACTACTTTAGTCCATATTTAGTTGATGACTGATGAAATACAACTCAGAGCTCTTTGTTATGAACCATTTTATTGAAATAAGTTCACTCAGATAGCTATTTATTATCCAGTTCCTATTTTAGTTCCTGATTGCTTTCTGCTGTACTGGTGCAGCAAGCATTTAGAGTAAAAGCATGGACTTCGAATTCTGGTATGGCTCCGTGCATAGGTAGAAATAACCATTCTGGGCACAGAGGAATGATAAAGCCAGGATCAAACTCGCACTTGTGCACCTGACTTGCTGCTTCTGTTTTGGAGACAAACAGGCCTTTAGGCATTGAACATAATTTTGTATGTGATTCTATTAAGGTGGGCATTTCCTTCCTGACAACTCTGCCTTGAAGCAGGAGAACTGATGGCCCATGTAGCTAATACACTATTTAAAATTGTGCTTCAGTGCTATGCACAATAAATGCAGCAAAAAGCGCTTGGTGCTGAGTCAGTACAAGGTGAAATGGTGTGAAGTTGTCTCTTTTCCTCTGACTTGCTGCATGCAGGCTTTCGGCCACATCTGTCATATAAATAGGATGTACATCTTCTAAGGGAACATGGTGAGCCAAAAGTTGTTAAAAATCATAAACTGCTCAGGTGAAGCTGATTTACTCCGGAGGTGCCACCGCTGCTGTCCTTCCATTCTACAAAGTTTTTCAGCCCCTGTAGGGAGGGAGTAAACTGGAACTAAATTAGTAGAATGGCACATTGTTTTGGTGTAAATGACAACACAAGCTGCAGAGCAGTGAAGAATCAGTTCCATGGAGTGGAGGAGTTTGTAATGAACCTTATAAATCATTTCTTTCCTGGAGACACTTTGGATATGTCTGTGAAGTCAGTGTGAAGGCAAGCACTCTAAGTGCCGTTTTCCCTTGGAGAACTGAATGTGGTTTATTCTGGGATATGAAATATCAGTCAGGCAGAGCAGAGTGTAAGAGGCAATGTTATTTGCGAGCCTACGGTGTTCCATGTTGTACTTATTGTTTGGTTCCTGGTGATTATATTTTTATTGCAGTCTGCCTGACCTTGACTAGCAGCATTAAGCAAGTGTGTGTTTCAGTTGGTATTTATCCAGGAAGATTTTTTTTTTTTTTTAATACTAGACAGGGAGTGGATGCTGCAGCATTCACAGCAGAGTTCCAGAAAATTACAAAATCCTTCATTAGCACAAGAGATTGCGGTGTGGTTCCTTCTCATAATTAGCTGAGTTCTTAAGTGCCTGAAATAGTTCTTAGAGTGAAGAAAGTTGGAGAAAGCAGGAACTAATGGGAAGAAGGCTGTGAGAGAAACAAATCCTGAGCCCATCTCCAAGGCAAAATAAGCAGAAACATGCCTGTTCTTCCTTGTGGGATCCAGCTCCGCAGAGCTTTGCCAAGGCTTCGGTACAGTAGGCACATCTGTAATACGTAGCCTTGGGGCTCTGAGCCCATCACTGGATTGCATATGGCTCTGTGGTCCAGAAAGCACGCAAAGGGTTAAAATTACTGCTGGGATTAAGCGCAGTGAAAATTTAGCACAATTGCAGTACTCTGTAGTTGGGGATCTTGCACTGTTTTACTTTCCCTCGTTGCTTCTGAGAAGGCGGGAGGGGAGCTGTGTCCACCCTTTTGTGCCAGGGCTGGTGTCAGCTGAAGCCAGGCCCTGTGCAGTGGAAGCTGCAGCTAAGCAGCCTTATTGTGAATGGGTGTGTCTGCAGGGGAGGCAGGCAGCCTGGTCATGCTAGTGCTGCATTTCGTATTCCGAACAGGGCTGCAAAGATGAGAAAGGGATTTTCCCCAAAGCACAGAGCAGATCAGTGGCTGCAGCAGCAGCAGCTCTGGTTTCCCAGCATCAAGCTGCCTCAGAGGGAGGGAGTGACTCTTCCTCCACAAGGACAAAACTCTTGTAATACTGCAGAAATTACAACCTAGGAGTACCTCTTTTTGGAAGACACCTTGAAGTTTTCTTGTTGGTATTGCAATTGTTGCATAAAGTACTCACTCTTTGGTATTGCCTGGCATGGCAGCCTTGTCGAACAGGATGCTGAGGACTGCTACCCCAAAATAAAAGCAGTGCTGCTTGGGGCTAGTTCCACTTGCAGGGTTGGGCTCTAGCCAGCCTCCTTGCCACAGCACGGCAAGCTCTGCTGTGCTGTCTTACAGGCAAGGAGGGCTCCTAACCAGCAGAAATTGCTCTATGTATATTAAGGTGAAATTTTAACTGCCCGGAACGATTTTCTTGCTGATCTGTTTGTCTAGCCTGCTGCTGTTTCTTGTGTTATTTTTAAATGTTCACAGTGTAGTGGTAGTGAGGGAGAAGGCTGCCTTAATTACTGCAGATAAAATAAATCAGGGAAATCTCATTGCAAATGCAGGGAGACGAGACAAGCCTAACTACAGCTCCCTGAGTCATCCTGCCAATAAGGCTATTAATTTTAGTCTGAGAGAACAGGCTGCATATTCAGAGGCACTGTTAAGAGTATTGCAGGCTTTCAGATCTGTGGGATGCTTGCTCCCATACTGATGGCAAAAGGATCCAGCCAGATGATGTAATGCTCTCTTGGATGAGAGTTGCCAAAATGAAGAGACAATACATGGAAAGACTCCTGAGTAGAAGATCTTAAACCTTATTTTCCTTTGTGGTAAGATTGATGGAGGGAGTCTGTCATATACATATCTTTAGAATGCCTATTTACAAGATGCACTTATTATTAAGAAATATGTCAGTCCTTGGATTCAATGGTGTTTTGCTAATTTGGGTGTACGAGTAAATGAATCGGAGGCAGTATAACTCAGTGACGAGAGCAGTGACTTCAGGTACAAGGGCATCTTGTGTTCATTCCCAGCTTTAGCACTTGGATAAGTCACCTTCTTTCTCGTTACATCAGTTTTCACTCTTTCCCTCTCCCTGAGATTGTTGTAAAATCTGGAGAGTCAGCAGTGGTCCTAAACCGTGTCTTTGAGATCTGGCACTTGTCCTGTCCAGAGTGTGGAGGGGCTTGCCTGAGGTCTTGCATAATTTGGTTTGTTCTGTGACCAGTTTTGGACTAATGGATCTGCGGTCTCATGCTTTGTAGTTTTTACAGTATTAGCCAACAGAAGGGATGATACATCTGCCAAGATGAGCCTTAATTTTTTTATGCAACTGAAGTTCAGGATCAGAAAAAGCAATCTAAGGTGGAAAATACAAAGGTGGGAGGAAGCTGGTCATGTTAGTGTAAGAATTACGTTGGCTCCTTTAGTAGAAGTTGTTGCTGCAGGTATGAGAGCTCTCTGCTTCTAGTGAAGACAGTGAAATCCAGAAGTCTTCTGCACTGTGCAAGATCAAATTCCAGTCTGCCTTTGACGGGATTCACTGCGCTGTTCACTGGATATATCCACCCTCTCGTGATACACACAGCTGTAACTTTTACTTGCACATCCATGTATGGATGTTTTCTTGCCTGCTCTCTTTTTTTTAAAAAATTTTTGAGCTGGTTCATAAGTGTAAATTGTCAATAAGTGTTTTTATTTTTTTATTTTTAGTTATCCCCCCTCCTGTGGCTTACAGGAAGTTCCCTCCCATCTGTTCCTACCATATGTTTTTGATGGCAATTTGCACACTGGATTAGAACATGGGGATGACTGGGACATCGCATTGCAGTTTTTAAAAGTAATTTCTCTTGGCAAAGTGGGATTTAGCTGCACCTAAAAAAAAAAAAAAAAAAAAGCAGTCATACTGGTTTTCATCTGTGCCCAGTTTTTTCACACACAAAATCACATTTTAAACCAAATGTGAGGTAGGTTTTAGTTACCATTACTTAGCTATAAAGGAATGAAACAACACTCCATAAGTTTCTGGATATCCAGACATCATAAATAACCCAGTTTAATCCTAGAGGCGGTGAGTGATTACTTCAGCTGCATTAACTGCAATAATCACTAAGCTCTAACTTTTTAAATGCCGTGTCTGAGGGCAGAAAGTGAACAGGCTGGAGAAGCAGCCTGGTTTGTTCTGACCGTGTTCTGTACCTGCTGCATTACTCCAGCAGGATCTCTTCTGCAGTGGAACAAGAAAAAGCCTCTATGACAATAAACTTTACCAAACAGCAGTGCTCCTGCATTGCTTAAGTTTGTAAGGTTATTCTGTTGCTTTGAATTAGCGTTTTCATTTGATGATACTGGGGATTTGCTAATGGTATTTCCTTTGTATTTTTTTCCTCATCATATCTTAGTGTGGACCTGTTTCTTTGCTTGCGTTTTGTTTTCAAAACCCAAAATACAGTGTGCATTTATATATGCTAAAAAACAAAGTGGTGGTAGAATTTAATTGGAACACAAAGGCAGTGTGGTGTCAGCCCATTAGTTATTATAATTAGCAGTGCAGTTATTAACACAGCACAGTCCTGCCAAGACATTCTCATGGGCTCAGGTCAGTCCCGAGTGTCGGTGAGTAGCAGTTCTGTTTGTCTCGTAAAATGAAACCCAACCTCAATGCTGGATGCTGCTGTTCTGGAGGCAGTGGTATATTTCTGCTCTGCATTGGTGCAAATCAGTGCTGGTTCCATGGGGTGTAGCACCAGTGGAAATGTAAAAGGAGATACATAGTCCTAACTGGAACACCAGTCCAGGGAATGAGAAATGGGAACTGCTGTTGCCCAAATAAGAAACTGCAAACTCTGCTTACCTGCTCATATCTTCCCTAGCAATGTCTTTGTGTCTGGTGGTCAAGTTTCTAGAGGGTTATAAGAGCTTCGCTGAGTGCCTTTTGAAATGGCTGGGACTTCACGCTGACAAATTCTGGCTCGTGCCCTGCAGTCACAGATATTCATGGTATACTGCCTTCACTTCACTCCATAGACCAAGTGGAGAAGGTTCAGAGAAGGGCTATGAAGTAAATCAGGGGAATGGAGATGCTATTCTATGGAAAGCTTAAATCTTAAACTGTGCCAGTCAAGTCCCTGCTTACTTAACCCAGAAAATTTAAGGATAAGAAGGGATACAGATATGCTCTCTATATAGGATGGAGGTAAGCTTGGAGGGGGAAGAACTTTTAAGGCTCGCAAATAACATTGGCAAAAGAAGAAAAACAGAGGAGTTGGCCATAAATCAGTTTTAGCTTTGAGAAGTTTGAATTTTGGATTAAATTTGATGCTCACCTGTGATCAATCCCAGGAGCATTTACACTGTGTAGAAGTTGCACCTCGTTTTGTGTTCCAATAATTGCTCCAGATAACACTGTGGCTCAGCATCTGAGGACGGAGTCGCAGGCAGGGTTTCTGGTGAGTAGTTAAGCTTAAGCAAGACTGAGCTTGTCTGAGGGTTTTGATTTGTTATTCCAAAGGGCCCGAAGAGGGAGGTATGCCAGTCTGCTGAAGGGAATCTAGAAGCTGTGTTTTGCTTTCATAGGATGCTTTGGGAAACACAATCATTACTGCATGGAAAAAAATGCAGGGTTTTGGTTAGCTAAGGAAGCCTATTTCCCTCCCTCCCTGTTGCCTTCATGGCTGCGCCTTTTTGCAGGTTCTGCAAGGTCTCATAAGGGTTGTGCTTGTGCCTGGAGTCAGTCTCTCAGCGTAAGCATTATAAGATGATCTTTCGTCTCTGCCCGACATTATGTTGAAAACTTGTAGGAATAAGCACCTTTTGCCAAAACTGCCAACTGGCCAGTAGATTTAATGGACTTGGTTAGGTTTGACCTAGACAGTCTGGGGTTTGAGGTGTGGCAATTGTACCGTGCAGTTGGTACTACTGAGAACCCAGGCGAGATGGCCGGAGAGCCGTGTTCATACAAGGGGGAGGAAATGGGAATGCTTTGCACCCAAGGCACTGATGCTTCATGCATATCCATACCCCAGAGTACGGAAAGATTTCAAGCTAGTAACACAAGAAAAATTGCAGATTAATCATTCTCTTAAGTTGCCAGTCCTGGGCTAGGATGTTTTAGAGAGAGTGTATATTTTAGGGTCTGGCAGGCTGACCTGCCAGCTGTAGGGCTATGCTCGCACACAGCATGGTTGCATAAGCCTCATTTTGTTTTAAAGCAAGCAAGCAAACAAATCCTACTAAAAACACATTAAAACTGAAGCCACTGTAGCAAGCTTGGGTTCTGTTTCTTCTGCTTGTAGCAGAAGGTAAATATATGGGGTTGCTATACCACGTTCGCATTCTCTGTTATATCTCTTGTTTGCTAAATGTTACCAATTTATTTTGAACCATATGAAACAGAAGTAAAAGAGTAGTTTCTAGAATGATTTTTAAAATTAATCTGCATAATACAAGATTAATTTAAGTAAATATCTTCAAAGGTACAGCAGACCCATGAGCTCTCTGACTGGGCAGTGGTGTGGTTGTATCTTTAAATCTCTTTATTCTACAGTAGGGTTTTTTTTTCCCATATAAAAAACCCCACCCATATCTCTGCAGTATCTGCAGCATGAATTAGAAAGTCCATTGGGACATCTAGGTCAGCATGAGCAGATCTGACATCAGCCTGCAGATTATGCCCACAATCAACAGTGCTGCAGTTGTTTTTCTTTCCTCCCCCTCTTTGTACTAGGAAAAAATTATTCTCAAATGGCAATTCTAAGAAATGTTAAATGCTTCTACAGACAGTCTTGTCAAAATGCCATTCACTGCATCAGAAAACCCTCCCATGCCTCGTGTGTAGAGAATATATATAATCCAATAATGTATATTTGCTAATGCAGTATTGAATGGAATTCAGAAACCCAGTAGAGAGATGCAAGAGGAAGGAAGCTGAAAGCTGGTGATGATGCAGAGGAAAAGTGAAACTGTTATCTGATAATAAGAGCTTTCAGCGACAGAACCGGTGGCCGGATTCAGAGCTCACTTGCATTGCTGTCTAATGAGACTACTGCACCAGCTTCACAGAATTGCTCTGTCTACTTGTATAAATGAATTTGCCCTGAACTGGCAAATCTATACCAAAATACCACTTCTTGCTTCTGTCCCCTATCTGCCAAGGAGGCCCTGCCTACATTTGAATTTTTTCCCCCTAGATCTGTATATTAAGATATAGTTCTGAATTCTCCAATTTCCTGTGCTTTTCACAGCCGCAGGGGCTTTCTTACATCCTTGTGCTATTTTTACAATACTCTAATTATGCTGGCCTCAGTGGAATTATGCCTGATGTATCCTAGGGTAGAACTAAACTCGAGCTCCCCAGTTCTAAGCCCAATTATACATTGGTGTAATTCACTGGAATTAACCTTAATTTACCACATTGTACCTTGGGACAAAATTTATCCTCAGGATGTTAAAGCAGCTGGGAATAGTCATGTTCCCTAGCAACTTGCTTTGAAGTGAGGTGGAAACCTTAAAGATTTCTGTATTCCCTGTAGAATGGGAATTTGTGTTATACTTTCTCTATGGGCCACCTGAAAATGGAGTAAGGTGGAGACGTTATGCCTGAGAGCTTCTGGCTTAAGTAGAGCTGACAGGCAGAGACTGGGAAAGGAAGGTAACTGATGCAGAAGGAACTCAAAAGATTTGCTCAGGGTCATTCTGCAGATCAGTGGCAGTTCTGGAAATAAAATTCACGTCTAGTGTCCCAGTCACACTCCCTATTAGAAGAAAATGCATTTTTTTCACAGGGAACTTTTGTGCAATGTAGGTAGCATTTCCCTTCTAATCACAAACCATTATTTTCCAGTACAGAAAGTCTGGATTGTATCCTACCACCCATGTATCTCACCTGGTGAATGTCTGCATCCTTTCAAGAAGCTGCAAGAGATGTCTGCATTTCTAGTGACCTTAAATCCTGGTGATGGGCTAGTAAATCTCCACCTGGTTGCCTGAATCTGGGCACAATAAACCTAAGCATGCTCATACACAGTACAGGAAAGCCTGGGTGACTTTGTCAGTCTGTGAAACAAGTATGGCTTCATCTGTTTTATTTCAGCAGTACTGATTATCTACTGAGGTATACTGGTATCTTTTCCAGCTGCTAGATGCAGAGTAGCAGAGCCAGATTTAAGCTGCAGAGACGGATGTTGCTATGCTGATAGTGGGATAAATAATAAATCAAAGCCAGATGGGATGGCTCTTTCTTAATCAAAGGCCAGTACTGGACAGTGCCTTTCTGTCACTTGAATGGTGACGTGCTTGGGTTACTGTCCAGAGGAACCTTTGTTCCCCTGCAGAGTCCCGTTAGCTTCCTGTGGGCAAAATAGTCTGTCTTTGAGGACTCGGTTGCAGACTTCATCTTCTGCTAGAGATGACTATAAGTACTTCTATTATTTTCCTGAATTGAACACCATTCAGTGCTTGAATGCAGTAAAAATGACAGAGAGCAAGTTGAGACATAATTCTAAGTTCTGAAATATATTGGAATAGAAAGGTCCGTGGAAGGACAGAGTAAAAAATTATTAAATATCCTTCTAAAAACCATAACCTTTCTGTCCTATGAGAAGACAAATATTTTTAAGTTTCTCTGCTTTTATAAATGCAATACATTAACTTTATTCTTTTTTCCTCTTCTGGAAATTCCAGTAGGACATGAAATAGATGGCAGCTAAAGATCAGCTAGCAAATTATGCTAATACTTTTCTTCTAACCTCTTTTTTCCTGATTATGGGTGGGGGGGGAATAAAAGCATTGAATATGATTGTAAAATACTTTCATTAGCATATTTTTCTTGCAATACATTGCACATTACATGTCAGTAATGGAAATGCAGGAGGGCAAAAGTTGGTACCTTGAAGTAGCTTCTGTATGCCTAGATCAAACAGGAAATCTGTCTTTAATGACTTTGAGTCCTTCAGCAAGAATCTTAGATTCCTGCACTTAAATGTAAGGATTAGCTACAGAATTTTATAGCAATAATTGGTCCAGAAAAGCTTGCACAAGAGATAGGGCATCAGCGTAAGTATTCCTTCTGAATGGAAATGTAGCTGGTTTGGATCTGGGTACTGGAATGGGGAAAGAGAGTTTTGGGATGAGGATGAGAGGAATATGAGTTAGCAGCCTGACAAGGCTGTGTCGGTTGCTGTGCAACTGTAGAACAACAATAACGTGGTTCCTCTGTGCCTCCTGGCTTGTGCGTGTGTGAAGCACTGCGGTGTGGTGCCAGGCGCATGAGGCTTGAAAATGAAGCCACTAATTCTGCGTACAGGTGAATGAATCGTTCTGCTGTGGAGCAGTGAAAAGGTGGTAAAACTGGCAATCCTTGTGACAATCCATATCCTTAGTTTTCCCCTTTAAGGCTTCACACTGTGACTTAAATAAGAGTCCTGGGGCTCCCAGGCTTTAGGTGAATTTGACCTACAATGAATATGGATTATCTAATTTTGCAGCACCTGTTTAATAGATACAATTAGAATAAAGTGCCTGGACTCACCTGCAGCTTTGAGCCATGCTGGGAAGTATTTGTATTTGCTTTTATTGCTGTGTGACTATTAATTCTTCTTCCATTTCATATTCTGAAACTTCATTAATTAAAGCACCTTTCTCTTACGAATGCAAAGCAGTTGGCAGTATTAAAGGCCATTGGGCTGAATATGCCTAAAGGAGATACCATACTGTTACATACAACGTTAAGGACCTGATTAGATTATTAACAAGTAATGAGTAATTTTCTCCCAATTAGTGTGCTGCAGCTACAATTATACCCTCTTTTAAGGGGCTTCTGTGTTCTAAGACACAGGACTCCTTGTATCAGCCCTTGCCAAGCTATGGCAGGTCAGTTAATGCTTCCCTGACAATAATGGAACATCAATTTAGTCTCTTTTGCCCCTGTGAATTGTATTTGGCAAAGCCAAGGTGCAACAGGAACTGAAGATTGACATTTCAAAATCATTTGAAAGCAGTGCTCCTAGTTTGCGGATGTGTTCTGAGCACACATGGTACACAGATGGGAATTAAGCATCCATCTCATCCCAGGATCTTGAGGGTTTTTTATGTACTCAGCCTCCCTCTTAAGTTCGTATTTGGAATTATAACTAAATTGAGCTGAGTGAGCTTACAGAAGGAAAAAAGCTTGTACCCAGAACTGCAGTGGGGCTGATCTCCAGTCCTGCTCACTGTATATGAAGTGAAGACAACCACAGAGCTTAGAACTGGAAATTATGCCAAAGGAATCCCTGATTCTGTGCAAGCTTGTAGTGCTGTCCTTCAGTGCTGTACTCCAGCTCCCAAATCTGGAGCTTAACCATTGTGTTTCAAGAACTATTTAGTAGGAACAGGAACAGTTTTACATTAAAAAAATGAACCTGGAATCCATAACTGTTCTTTGTTTTGGCCCAGAGATCACCACTGCTGACAGAATGCAATTAAAAAAACCAAACCAAAACCCCCACAACAGTACAGGAGGCAGCTGAGATGTGCTCAGATGCAATCTGAAGGACAATAAAGTGCCCCAGATCCTGAGGACTGGTATATGAATCTGGAAGGTGTGCAGAGTTGCAGTCCATGAGGTAATGTGGCCATCCCTGCCGTATTCCTAATAGGTGCACTGATGCTCTGCAGAGGACGGAGGGAAATTATGCTCAGTGGTGGCATCCAGCTGGGGCTGCTATTGCTTCAGTGACTCAATAGAAGAAGTTGGAGTTTTTTTGGTGTTTTATTGCAACCAAGATGACTTTGAGCATGTGATTTATTTGCATTTTTAGAGCTGAAAATAATTCAAATTGGAAGAAATATTTTCTCTCTGGACTCGGACCCTAAGCAGATAGCTCTGTTAACTCTAGTAGAGCTAGTGCTTTGACAGTTAGGCCAGAATGAATACTAAGCAGCAAGACCCCAGCTGCATTACTCACTGTGCAAACACAGTGCCTGCCCCAGACAGCTGCTGGACTGAGCAAATAGAGGGTTGAAAGGAAAAGGTTCAAGTCCTGAGCAGCGCAGCATGCAGGGAGAGAGGCCAGTGCTTGTTACTTCAGTTCTAAAGTTTTAGCCACACAACAGCAATGTCTCAGGTTGGTGGATTGTTTTGGAAGTGACGTTAATTTGTGGTTACATCACACTCCGATTTCATCACTGCAGTGTTTGTAAGAAGCATGTTCCACTGAAATAGCTGATATAAAGCTTGGCCTCTGCATTGTAGATTCAAGGGCAATATCAAATCATCTTAAAACAGCACTGCCACTTAAATTGCTTTGGTTGTCATGTTGAAGGCAAAGCAATGTGAGCCTTATTCAACACTAAACTTAATATATTATCTGTTTAAAAGTCTGAGCCAGTCTATGAAATGAATGGGGGTAGATCTGGGGTTGCCTGGTCTAGTACTTTCGGTTTAATGGTTATCAGCCCTTAACGTCATTAAGTTAGCGTAACAAGATCACATGGATCCTGATCCTTGATCTGTGCATGCAATTGTCTTTGTCTTAATGGTGTCTTTTAGATTGCAGCCTAGCGGATTAGTTTGAATCTAGTCAAAATCCAAGATCAAAAGAAAACCTAGTGCATTAAAAAAAATCGTTAGGAGAGATGTGATGTGAAGTGATAGAGGTAGTTCAGCAAAGTTAAGTACCTGCTGGAATCCACACATGATCCAGGTAATATATAATGTCATGGTCCATCTGTGATGAAGTGTTGGAAATGATCTCTCCTGAATACGGATTGGCAAGAACCACCGTGCTATAGCTAAGCCTGCTTAGCTATTAACTGAATAGCTGAGTTTATGATTTTTTTTTTTCCTTGTGGCTGATTTTTCATATTTTTATTAGTCAAGATGGGTCTAGCTGTCCTCACGTTAGTCAGGCTTGGCCGGCATGACTCGGAATTATACCAGTGCAATGTGGTGGAGAGCCAAGCCCATGAAACCGAATCTCCAGGAGTGTAAATCAGCATGCTTAAGAACATGGGCCAATTTCTGCAACTACAGGCCTGCCCACAGTGTACATGCAGGGTCTGCTTGGAGGGTTCACTGAACACTGCCATTCAGTCTCTTGTTACAGTTACTGATTTAAAAGCCACTTGCAGAGAAATTCAGGCTGCCTGGAACTTTGTGTTCTTTCCAGACAAATATTGTCTCATTAAGGAAGTAAATGATGATAACATCTTAAAACTTCAGCCGGGGTTTGTCTTTGAATGAGTTTTAGTCCTGAATCTTTTTTTCTGATAAGCTTGGAAAACCTCCAGAAATACTTAATTGGCTTCCTCAGAAGCTGTTGAATTCCTTTGTGTCCTGAGCAAGTTTATCTTTGGAGCACTGTAATAATGTACTGAATGAACATTTTCTTTCTCCAGTGACTTGTACGAGTGTGTGTGACCTGCTGCTCTGTCCAGTTTGTGTTGCATTTTCAAATTGGACCTTCCAGCGGGGCTTGTTCAGGACACAAGGGGAGTGTAGGTAACTCATGATGCAAGCCAGTAACAGATACTTTGTAAAACCATGGAGCTGTTACAGTTAACAAAATCAGTTTAATTTATAACTCTGAGGAGGAGGTGTTGCTGCACATCTGCCTGGGATTTTCATGTTTTGTTTTAAGGGGACACTTGTAGCAGCTGAGATAGCCTACAAAACCTGCAAGTGCAGAGCAGCTGAAGTGCTGAGGAGTCTAACGGACTGGCACTTCCACTGAGATGTGATCTTGCAAGATCTTGTATCCTTACCTCCTACTGAATTACCTGGCTTATTTCAGCATAAACTACGTGGAAGGCCGTAAGATGGTCCTTTGTGACTGCGGCTGGCTTAGTTGTATGCACTAAAGCTCTCTGCTGCAAATTTTCTGTGCTTTTATGCTCCCTTAAACACCCAGCTCCTTGGTTTGTCTGAATTGGCAAAGCTTTGACTTCAGCAGAATTGGGCTGGGGAGGAACCGGTACTAAAAAAACCTCTTGAAATGGACTGGGGACCCCAGTGAATGCAGGTGAAAATTTGAGGCGTAAGGGGCCTGTAGGCATTGTACGAACCTTCTGCACAGGGAAGAATTCTCTCCTAAAGTCTTGGAAGATAAAAGGAGTGAGCACAGGGGAGATCTGCATTTAGTTTAGGGAGATATTATAAATGCTGTGCTATCTTATGATGTGCTTGGTATAATTATTAATTGCATGATTAAGTGTTTGATGTTCTTCATAGCCAAGTTATCAACATGTTCAACATTAATTTTGCTTGTACTGCTTTATGCAACTTTCATGCCCCATAAAATGCATGTTAAGTACTAGGGATGTTTAATAATGATGTTTTCACTAGGGCATGATTGTAAAACTCCCTTGGGTTAAAAAAGATGAAAAATAGCAATGAAAAAACTTTCTCTGACAGGATAGGTGATGAAACAGAGCCAGTTGTTATTTAAGAAAGGAGCTTGAAACAATAAAGGTAAATGGTAAAGTAGCTTTTATTTAGTTAGTTTGTCAGTGGCATAGATTTGAACCAGCATCGAAGTCAATGTAGTGATTGGGTTTCCTTGTATGAATATTAAAAGGTGAAGAGCTCTTTAGTGGTGAGTAATGAAAAACCTAATTCAATAGGAGCAGGTCTTCTTAATTATCTTTTCAGTTGTGCCCTGCATTGCCTTTGATAGCAGGAGTGATTTTTCTGGTCACTTTAGGATATATGTATGTTCATGTATATACTTACTTAGCCTTGGCAGCTGTTAAGTGGATAACAAATGGATACAGCGTCTTTTAAACTGCTCATTGACAAAATGAGATGGGGAAGATTCTCTGCTTCAGAATAGCTGAGGAACATGTAAAAGCTTCAAGCAATGTTGTTTTAGATTATTACTGCAATTTTATGGGCCAGTGAAAAGCAAAAAGTCTGTTTCTCATACCTTGCTACTCTGTATAGTAAATCAATAAATAACTAATGGCAGTTGTTTTAACTCCATCCCTAATGGATTGTTGTCCTGTTATTAAATGTGTGCAAATTGAAAATCCAACAGGAGCAGAGGAAAAAATGATCTTGTGTGTTAGTTGCCCCAGAACTGCTGGGAAATACAAAATGTAATTTAGGATTATTGCTTGATATAAATATTTGTAATGAAAACCAAACATTAGTAAGAATCGTTCGAAAGAAGAGTTTCAACTCAAGATAGTGCTTTCTAATCCTGAAAAAAACTTAAAAACCGTGGATCAGTCTGTCTTGAAGTCACGAGAAGGGCAACTGCTGGCATGGGTGAGTATGGGAAATGGCTCTTGGGGTGGCCAAGGAGAGATGAGAATAAAAAGTAAAGAAAACTAATTGCACATCTGAATGCTGCAGTACATTTGCGCTGCAGTTTCAGCTAGGAGTATAGTTTTCTTTCATTTCTGGCTATAATTTGATTTTCAACATTGCTATGAAGCAACTTCTTTGTTCTAACCTACCTGACTGTTTCAGTGTTTGATAGACTGGTGTCCCCATACCATGTACTGTCTACTCTCTAAATACACTAAGTCTGTTTGTAATATGTTGTTTTATAAATAAGTCTGATGTATTTACCACAATGGACCATGTGCTAAAATTAGCTGCAGCAGCAGAGCATTAATCAATTGATATCTATACCTGATATTTTGCTGCACTCTCAAAGAAGCAGAGCTGTGCGTAAAAATCACAAGCCATACCTCTGACCTAAACTGATGTTTTAGCTGAGTAACCTTCCAATTTGGATTATTTCACTTGTAGTAGAGAGCGAGCTGTCTCATAACCTGCCCAGTTTAAATTTTCTTCACTGCAGAGAATTTGTTCTCCTTTTCAAACTCTTTTGTAACGAAAAAATGCTATGGAAAGTTGTCTAATTCATCCATGTTTTCAAAATGGGGTATTTGTTTCTGCAAAGAAAGCCTTTCTCTGATGTACTTTTGCCCTTACTAGGGAAACTGCTGAATCTCTCTCTCTCTTTTTTTCTTTTCTTTTCTTTTTTTTTTTTTTTTAAAAAAACCGAACAACCAACATAGCGACAAAATTCAGCATTGATATTTGTGGGCTTGCTGCCATTGTCTTCGGCGGAGTTGCATCTGTTTATCCCAATGGCTCAATTCATCTTTGAGGCTCAGTCTCCATTTCCCTTGCTAGCAGGGGTGATTGTTTTTCCTGCTTCTCTGCAGACAAAAGGGCTATTGTCTACGCAGCACAATATAGTGCCAAGCAAGGATAGCTGAGCTAGCTTTGAAAAAACTAACTTCTTAGAGGCACATAGCTTCTCCAGAGTGTAACAGTTTCTGATACCCACTTTGTTAGAAATTGTTTCTGCTTAGTACTGTAATGAAGACATCCTCAGAGCTGATACTAGCTGAACCCTTATCTTGCCTAGTGAAATACTTCTGTGTTCATGTGGTGGGGATTTGCAGGTTGATATTTAGTCAATAGGTGTAATTGAATTTATAGTGAAATTGGTTTATAAGAATTAAATTTAAAGAGGGGAGGTGTATGTGATTTCACAGTCTGAACATGTGTTAGGTCAACTTTGCATGTAATTTTAACAAATTGCCAGATTGAGAAAACTTTTACAGAACAACTTAATGTATTTGACAAAATTGTGATATGCAACTGTTTTGTTCCTGAAACAGACTTTCTCTTGCCACAGTGCCAATACTTATTATTCATCTCTTCTTGTACATAAGGCTGGACCTTCTGTCTAACACAGATCTCTTCAACCTTCAAGAGCTTGTCGAGTATCCTAAAGTAGGACAAAGCTGTGTGCTGTCCTAGTAATGTGTTGCAACATTTGGTTTCAGTTTCCTGCCAGTCTAAATTGTAGTTAAATGTATAAACATCTCTGCAGTCTTAGTAGCAAAGTGTCATGGTTTAACGTTATGCAAATAGACTAGGTAGCTACAAGAAACTTTGAAGTAAAAGTCATTGCTGGGTTGTATCTCTATTTTGGGTTAAAAACTAGAAGTTCCTCTGTCTGAGAGAGATGTCTGTCAGTGTGGTTATATGTGGCTTTGACCTCGCTGGCTTGTCATTTATGGACTGAGATGTCTAATAATTTCAGAGTGTTCTAGCTCAATAAATGAAGTTTATTACTCTTGACTTCTGCTGATTTGGAGACCCTTATTTGGGAAATGGCAAAGATTTTCTATGTTTCTTTATGTGGCCCATATAGCAAATTTACTGCAGTTGCCTTTCAGGTGACATTCCCTTACTTTACAAATGTGTCTAATATAATCAAGTTTTATGGCATTAATGTATTTAAAGCAATTTAATAAAATAAACAGATAAGTAAATAATCTTTTATTGCTTATGAAATATAATCTAAAATTGGTTAAACCAAATCATCAGTAAAACCAGAATCTGGTATTTAAATTCTTTCATTCAGTCCCTTGTCCTGAAAGGAAACCAGAGACTCAGATAGTATTTCTTTATCTGGATCACAGTTCAGACAAACCCTAATGAAATGGTGGAAGTGATTCTAGCTGTTCAGAACAGGTTTTTTTTAAGTTTCCCAGTACCATCAATTGCAGTAAATTACTACCTCAATCTTCACTAAGACAGACAAAACATTAGAAGGATAATTTGTGATTGTTTTGTGAAGGAAATGAGTACATCTTATTCTTCCCCACCTCTACCACCCTTAGCAGAAAACTGGTAAGGCAAAATTTAGGCTTACTTGATTCCAGCCAGTCTGTTTTGCCTTTTAAAGGTTTGCTCCTGCAAGTTGCTTGCCAAAGGCTGCTCTGAAGGGTTGGTAAGTTCTCATTCTGCTTCAGTCTGTCCTGCACTGTTTCATCTTAGCATAGAATTTACGCAACTCTTGTTTCACAGAAAACCAGTGAGACTTGAAGCATTTTGGTCAAGTTACTTTTGAGCTAAAACTTGGAGCACCGGAGTTGGTCATAACTGGGTAAGCTAAGATGTGGATTTTGCCATGTGCTGGGACAGGTGAATTATGAGGTAGTTGGCACTGAGCGAAGGATGTCGCTGTCTCCCAGAGGGAAGCGCTATAAAGTACCTCCTGCAACTTGCTTATGCATTTCTTGGACATGCGTCCTGTCCCCTAAAATTAACAGGACACTTCTCATTGACCTTAACAGCAGTCTGTCTCTTATCTGTTTTGGTGCTGGGCCAAAGTGCCTAGTAATGCAAATGTAAGGATTGAAAATCCCGGGCTCAAATCTGGTAACCCACGCCCTTGTTCAGTGGCCCGGTCCTTTATTGCAGGTGGTTTTGCTGAAGATACCAACATCTATGACAGCCCATTTTGTCACATATCAAGAGGAAAATGATAAAAACCACCCAGAGGATCAATGATCTTGATTTAACACTGAGCACTCTGCTGCTCCTATGTGTTTGCCCGAGCTGATGGCAAGACAGCTCATAACCAGCTTGACAGGGAAGTCCAGGAGTAGTTTGACCCCAGCATAAACCATTAGCGTGTCTGACAGCAAATATCCATCTAAAAAATAAAAAGTCAAAGGGCAGCTGCAAGTCCAGAAGCGACTGCAGGAGACAGACAATTGGTATCTTGATACCTGTCTTGGTCTCGAGTGTGTGCGCTGGCTGCCAAAGCACATTTGTTTTCCAGTGACACAGGGAAGAAGGGCACCTGTATGTTGCTGCTCTGCTAAGTTCAGTGTGTGCTATCTCACAGTGGTTTTGCAAGTCTGTACAACTGCATTGCTCTGTTGTCAGCAGCACAGGTATTGCTTTGTGCTAATTGAAGTTCATCTGAGCTTTTTGCCCCTCGAGTGGAGAGAAGAAAGGTCAATTCCCAGCTCTCTCATCAGCTTGTGACTTCTGTATGGCAGCGACTGTTGTTTTCAGTGAGTCCGTAGAATTGCTTTGTGCAGCAGTCCCTTGCCAGGTCGCCTCTAGGCGTGACGCCAGTATAAATGGTGAAGGAGACAAAAGACAGAGGCTTTTCTGTCTCATTTACTTTACCCTGGTCAGAGAGACAGAAACTTGGCACCTGAGGGCTCCTTGGCTCCGCATCTCATGTGCATGCAGGGAAGACGTGACAGTGTCCAGTGCTAGTGCTTGACCACCGTTTGTGTTTCTCGCAGTTTGTGAATTGTCTGGAAATAACTGAGAGGGACTTGTAGGTTTGTTAATAATTCAGAATATGCTCCTATTTAAGGTGTATTTGGTAAATAAAGTTAATTTTGTACTGAAACTACGTAAGATAAAGTATTAATAGCGTTTCTCATCCCAGTGTGTCCAGGAACTCTAAAGAGAAGGTAAAGGTGGCCATCCCCTTTGGGGACACAAAGGCAAGCCAAGGGTAGCTAGAGCTGGTCCTGCATGGAGCTGGTAAAGGCAGAGCCAGAGGTGCAGTGGGGTCACCTACTTCAGCCTGATTGATTTCCCACTTTACTGGGAAAATAGGTGATAGTGCCTTTATAGCATTATATATATGATTAAATGAGAGTATTGTATATACATACATATATATATGAAAGAGTACATTCACAATATATACAGATCCACGTTGAAAATTAAAACCAAAATCATCTTAAAAATAAATTTCAATCTTTAAATTTTTAAACAATACCACTTTTTATACAATCCAAACTATCGTCATAATGAGCCTTTCATGTTTATGTTTTCTGCCACTTATCTTTCCATGCCTTTCAATGTCTTCAGTATTGTAGCTTTTAATATAATCCTCATGAGCATTTATTTTCCGTATAGTAAATATTGATGTAAATATGTGCATATGAAAGATGAAACAGGAAAGAAGTCTAATCTAGGAGGAAATATTTAGGTAGAGGCTCAGTGTGTAAAGATTTAATGAACACACGGAGACTCATTTTGGAATCATGCCTTTTTACAGCAGGTGAGATTAGACTGTACAGTTGCTGTAGAGCACTTTCATTTGGTAGGACCCCAGGCCCTGCACAGAGGGGTAATGATGTTCAATCCCTGCTTAGAGAAGAGCATTCAGAAGGTACATGTTGATTTTTGTCCTGTAGACCTCACTGTTCTTAAGCTTTCTGGAGTATATAGTACAGCTGATTAATGGACTTTAAAATGGGTTTGTTTATTTTTCAGAATTAATACTTGGTTGTTCATAATTGACCTCTAATTAAATGCATTGTTTCTAAATCCCATTAAGAATGTTATTAATTAAATTAACAGCTGGAGTGGGCTGCCTGGAGTTGCAGGCAGCAATGCAAAGAGTTACAGCAAGGATTCAACTGCAATGCAGAAGAAAGAAAATTTGGGTGGGGGGGAATCCATGTTTTATGATATATAATTCAGAATTAATTTACAGCTGTATCTTTCTCTATCTCTAAAACAGTATTTTACATT
>JAVKLA010000049.1:17053221-17129451 GCA_034782735.1 Sagittarius serpentarius | reverse complement strand
TACTGAACTGAAAACACAGCACTGTACCAGCTACTAGGAAGACAATTAACTCTATCCCAGCCGAAACCAGGACACTCAGGCTGCACAGGGCATAGTTATATAAACCTGGGTTTTAACAAGTTCCCATTTTGCCTTTGACAGCTGCTTCCCTCGTGATTTTGGTAAGATTGCATAAAGTTGCTGCCTTGCTTCCCCGTCTGGAAGACTGGAACGCTAAACTCTAACTGCTGACTGTGCAGGCCTGTCTGGAGGATTAGTTAATGTTTTCAAAGTGTTTTGTAAATCCCGTGCACTAGTCAGACAATGCAAAAGCGAGTAATAGTCTGTGATTTCTTCAGTATGTGCTACTCCGTTATTGAGCTGTTCTTTCATAACTTTTTACATCTGCCAGGATGCACAGTAGTTTCTACTTCTTTCTTTGCACACCCAGTTTACACTGGTGTTTATAGGACATAACAGTTCAGGACTAAAATAAGTTTTGATAGCTTCCTCTTGCTAAATTATCACTTAATTTCTTGAGCCTGAGGTCTTGATAGGGTTCCAGCTTGTGTGTGAAGAAGCCCATGTTGTTATCACGTGTGACTGAGAAAGACAATGCTGGGGCACTTTATTTCTTAGAGTGGAATAAGGTGAGGATCTGAAAGTTGTGTGGTAAAATCCTTATGATACTGTTTTAATTGAATTTTCATGGTGGGACTGGAACAGAACATCCCCTAGGTAAGAGCATCCTTCCTAAGAGACCATGCATGGCAGACTGCAAGGGTTAATCTTAACCAAAGGGAGACAACCATCCATATGCAGAGTTCAGCAAGTTTTCTACATGCAGTGGGGTCACGCTTTGGCATCTTGTGTCAGGAGCTGTGTCTCCTCCTCAGACCAAGAAACAGCCTTGTGCAATGGCTGCTGCTGCATTAGTCAGCAAGGGCTCCATAAAGAGGGTTGGTTCACAAGTTCCCATGAAAACATTCCTGTTTTTAAACAGCAAATGGCTTGTCAAGTAAATCGAAGCTGGCACAGATTATCCTTATTCACTTACAAAACTGATTTTCAGAGATTAAAAACTGTGACATGAGTGTGAAGTGCTTTGAATTTTTGAGTTGCTGGGTTTGGATTTTTTTTTGGCAAACTGACAACAAAAGATGAGGGGGTTGCTTTTTGCCAAAGAGGGAAATACAATGTAATTTTGTAGCAAAATCTGTCTTGTCTTTTCTTTTTAACTAATTCTCTTAAAAAAAATACAAAGTAAAGCATCAGTGAAAAGAGGTCGGTGCTATTTAATTGTATTTTTTCAATGGAGATATTTTCCTGAAGCTCAGTCTATAGTCACAAGTGCATTTGATGGCTGACGCAGCAAATGCTACACTTCAGCGTGCTGATGAAGCTTATGGACAGGTGAACTTTTGCATGTGTTAGATGTGGACAAACTTGGGTAGAGGCAAGCTCTTTTGCTCAGGCACCAGGTTATCTAAGTACAGACCAGCTTTGTTCTGAAGTTGTATCTCTGAGTTAAATAACAGAGGATAGATTCTGCTTGTTGGACTTGTGTTACATCAGTGCATCTGTGATTTTTCAGATTGAATCCAGTGTGGAGCTCAGTGCAGTGTGAGATCTCTTCACCCTGCACGCATTGGAGCAGTCATCAGCTAGTGAAATCCTAGAGGTTGCTCCAAGTCAAATGCTGAAAATTTGGAGTGGTGGCATGTACAACTTGCCTAAAGGTCAGCCTTGAGACCATTCAGGCAACATCCACATGCAGAATGCTGCCCTCCTGCCAAAGCCTCAGTGGCGCTTTGCAGGAGAGCTCGCTGCAGCACAGCCTGAGTTCCCTGGATTTGGGAATGATGCGCTCCACTGATTCGTGGCACCAGCATGATGGATTGAGGTCTCACAAGGCTTATGTGTGAGGCAGTGCTGCCTACTGGCAAATGGTACCATCAGCAACGAGTGGAAGATGACAAGGTGGCTCGTGCAGAGAAAGAAGCTGTCCTCAGGATATTGCAGCTTGTGTTGTTTTCTTGCAAACTGGGTTTAGATCGGGTGCTTGCAAAGAGATGTTACCTTACCTGCACCCAAGGCTTTTAAATTGAACATAAAGGTGCAGAATTTAAAGCTGCACAGGAAAAACTAAACAAAGCTTTGGTCTAGTCTTAACACCTTACAGCCAAGAGTCTGTCTGTGCCTATGGGAATTTCGGAGTAGAAGGTCAGATTTCTCCTGATCTCTCTCCTGTCTTTCCCTTTGTATGCAGACAGACAAACAATCATGCAGACCTAGGCAGTTTGAAGTTGCAAGAAGTCAGGTTTTAGCTTTTGGAGTCACAAAGGTGTGTAGAAAATGAGCTGCATGATTCAGGAGGAGTTTCTATTGCCTGAACACCCTTAACCCCAGCCAAAGTGTTTCAGTAGCGTCTTTGTAGCCTTGAAAATTGTGCCTTTATATGTCCTGAAATTAAATGCTCAAAACATGAGTATAGTCTACTCCAACGTAAATAAAAGTTCTTATTTTCTATATGCCCCAACCACAGCTCCTGAAGCTAGCACAGTACGATGAGGGTAAGTGAATTTTCAGTGCAGCCATCTGTTTTGTGTAACTCGTGTAGCTGTCCTGAGAAATCCTTGGGGCCCTGGATTGTGCTCGTAGATGTGTGGTCGTTTGCAGAATTAGAAGCTGCTTATAACCTGTGTACTGTGGTCAGATATTCAAAGACATCTAAATGTTTAACTACCGTTTTCATCTAAATACTTTTGATTTGGGTTCTGTAAGAATTTATAGTATTTTTTTAGCTAAAATAGGTCATTTCTTTTTACTGTTAGCAAAATAATCCCCACACACACTTTGTTTTACTAATTTATCTTCATTTTGTATGTCCTTTCAAGATCCTTTCTGAAGAGGGTTTTTGAATATATATTTTTTTTTTTCAGGAGTCTGTGTCCCCACCTGCTAACGTCTTTAATATAAATTCACTGTCTGTCCTTGCAGATTACATTATGCAGTCTGGGGCTGATGGACTTTTTAATAAAGTGAATATCGGAGACAGATTTGATGAAAGACATGCCACATCTAATGATGTTTAATGAAAATAAAAGCTTTTGGGTTTGGTGTCCTGACCATTTAACTTAAGTGTGATTATATTTATTGTCCGTCAGGCAGCTCAACACAAGCTCAGTCAGAAAATGAAATTTTAGTGTTACAGTAAAAATAGAAAACAGGATGAATGCTTTGGTTGGGGGACAATAGGGTTTGTTGAAGGTCACATTAAATCTATGGAAACATTGCCACTAACTTCAGCAGGGATCAAACTGGGTTGCAAATATTGCCAGGGAAGAAACAAGAATAACATTGCAAATATTTCTGGTCATGGTTGAAGTCATATGTTTGTGTAACAAGATCCTTATCTTTTCCCTAATGTTCTTTGCCTGGTTTTGGTGGCTCTTTCTGGAGATACTGGAGTATCTGAACATGGCTTGTTCCACTTCTCACATAGCTTTCCTGGCTGTGATGAAGACCATGGGCTTGGCAGGATACAGTCACAGCTGAAGGTGCTCCGTAAGTCGAGCAAAAAAAGTAAGACAAGTGAAAGCAATGATACTACAGAGAATGAGGAGACTTATAAGATCTAAGTACGTGCTTAAAACTAAGAATATATTAAGATTCAAGGGCATTGGCTTCATTGGAGTCCCTGTAACATGGGGCAGAGATGGACACCCAGTGCGTGTTTTCTACTAGTGGGTTTCTGGTTTAATGCCAGATCAGCTTTTCTCCCTGACATCTGCTTCCCTGTTCGTAATGCAAAACCAGACCTGTATTAGGGAGTTTCTAGAGCTGCTTGGAAAAGCGTAAAAGACTTAGGAAATGTGGGTTTTTTAAAACTTCACCATAAAAATATTTAGAGTTTTCCAATTGATCTAATGAAAAGTGGTCATTTTGGGGAGGAGGAAAGATGTCAGTTTTGTTCTGGTTTTTTCCTTTCCTTTCTTCCCTTCTTTCTTTCTTTTCTTTGCATAAAAGAAATGATAAAGAAGAAATACAGACACCAAAGGAAGGGAAATATAGGAGCCTGGGAAACTGGGAATAAAAATGCTCTTATTCTCCCTTCAAGACAAAGACTTCAACAGTTGAAAAATGCCTCAATGATCATGTTGAAAAAAGGACCATTTTTTCACTGGATAAAAATCAGTAGCCATATTAATTTCAGAAATACCACAAGATGAAGTAAGCTTTGTCCAGCCGCATATAGTGAGCCAAACGATATATACAGGGAAAATAAGTTAAAAAAAAAAAACCCTCCTGACCATTTTCTTTTAAGCGTAACAATTACTTTGGTTGCTCGTCCGGTTGAGAACTGATTATAGATTTTGTCTTTCAGAGAAATCACATACAGAATAACTTAAATTCTGTTAAAGGGTTTTTACAAATGTCATGCAAAACACGCAGGTCTCACTGGCCACATTTCAAAGGATTGGCTGGAAGAAATAGTAGCTGGCTATAAAGGAGGAATTAACAACTTGAATAATACATGTGATAGAAAGAAATAAGGTTGACTCAAAACCATAGCACTATAAAAAAATTCTGAAGTGAAGATTTCCATGTTATGGTAAATATTTTCTAAACTAGTATCTTCCATACATAGAGATGACATTAAATACCCAGTGTGGTCTACTTTCCTATGCAGTTCTACATGGTTTATATAGCTGTGTTTGTGTTGATAGCAGTTACACGTGTGTGTCGCAGTTAACACATGCAGCAGCCCTTATCTTTGTGTACCTAAGTATTCTATGAGTGAACAGAGCATTCTTTTCATGGTCTACACATATTCATGCAGAAATATGAATACAGATTCCACATGAATACATAAAGCACCTTTGAATCTTTCAAACGCTGGGGAAACAAAGCACTCTCCAGAACAGAGTAATACTTATAAATAATGAGCAGTATTTCTTGCTTTATTCCACGAGCAGAGACAGCAGTGAGCGTCTCTCTGTGTGTTCTAGCCCTTGGGTGAGCTGAGCTGAGCTGGTGCCTGGCAGGCTGGTCCCGACAAGGCTCCACCAGTGGTGCTGGGTGGGGGGATAGGAGACACTTTCCTGGCTGCAGTGGGGAGCTAGGGACCAGCACAGCAGCCTGTGCAGCTGGGGCTGTCTCCTGCCACCCCATTTTGGAATACTGCAGCTAGTGGGGAGCCCTGTACTGTTCCAGGTGAATGATTCGTGTATCACAGTGAGTCACCTTAGAACTCGCTTGTGGGCAGGGAGGGCACAGCCCAGTTCTATGGGCTCCAGAGAGCGTTGAATCCTGCACAGGGAGAGGAAAACTTGCCAGAGAATGGACCACCGTTTATTTCTCTTTTATGGCTACCAGTTTCAGATAGGAAGATGGGTCAAGTCAAAGCCTTAGATTAGACCCACTCCAAAATTGAGTGCATTTGCAAAGCAAACCCTGGCTGGACGGGATGAGATCTGCCCTTGGTGACAACCACAGCTCACTGGAAAATGAGCAATGTTAGTATTGCCAGCTGGGGCTTCTGTCTTCTGAGATTCACAGTGACAGGACCCACTGTGCCACCCACACTTCGCAGCAGGGTCGAGCACCAGCAGCTCTCACTTTACAGAGTAAGGGTGGTCCAAATCCCCAGCTTTTGCAAAACCTCCCACTATCTGCCTTCTACTGCAGCTCCTGAGATATGGTTTGCATAAATACAGTTTGCTGAACATGTCAAAATCAATCAGACTGAATGATGCCGTGCAACTTTGAGACAGTTTCCTCTATCCAGGATCATACCATGACTTTCCTAACGAGACAGGATGCATAAACTCAGCAGGCCAAATATTACCATCTTTTTTCATTCTGAGTAGCACTTACTAACAGGTTTATTTCCGGTGTAGAGAGGCAACTGCTGGCCCATGAATTTTTTAAACTAATATTGGAGCTTCTATGCTACTCCTACGTGCCATGAGGTACTCTGCAGATGCTCTCAGAAGATGCATATATGTAACTGCTTCCCCCCGCCCTCCTTTCCATTGGGCATTATTTGGCATATATTTCACAAACGTCTATGTTGCTTGGCACATTTTAAATAAGTAATGAGAAGGCATTATTCTTCTGATTGCAGCATTCCTAATGATGGCAGTGATAAAGTAAATGACTCTAACCCCATGTCAGGATGGCTTTTAAGGCAAGGAAATGGTGACATGAATAAGGAATAGGTGTGAAATTAGTAATGTAATCATTCAGGGGAAACAAAAAACCGTGATGTTGGTATGAGTTAGAGTGCTTGCTCTTTTCTGACAGAGGTCTTGTGTTTCCACTCTGGTTAAATTTACAGAGTTTTGGGTCAGGTCTTATCAATGAGAGAGAGAAGTCCGTCTCCTGGTTTAAAATGTCTAGACAGCTGCCAAGATATTTTGATAAAGGCACAATTAGATCCCTCTCCCCTTCCCCTTTTCTGTGGGCTTTGTCTGCCTTGTGACTTGTGCTGCTCAGGCCCACGGTTAGGAAGGAGACTACTTTTGGCACAGCGGGTGCTAATCCAGGCCGTGGCCGAGAAGCTCCAGTGACAACCTGGAAGGTTTAGCTAACCTGGGTTCCTGGTGTGGCACACAGACCAACTGCTAAACACCCCAAAACCTGGAAGCCAGCTGTCTTTCTTCCCAGTGCTTCTGGGACAGTGCGAGTTCATTTTAACTCACCTGTCTTTTGGACAAAAAGGGAGCAATTCCACTAGGCTATCTAAGGTTCCCTGTCCTCATTTGTGGATCTTTTCCTGCCTGCACTCTGCAGTGGGTCATTAATATTTCAGGTTTATTTTCCATTCAGCTACGTGTCTGCAGCACACAGCTGATTCTAGCATGAAAAATTCACAGCAAATTACAGCTATCCGGAGGTCTGGTGATTGCTGGATGAGTCAGGTTCAGCATCCCACTGCGGTCTCTCCCTCTCCTCTTTTTTGGGTGCTGGGCTGCTGCAGTGTACTTGGACCTGTGCAGGGTTATTTGTTTTCCTTTGTAGGGCTTCAGCATGGGGATTGTCAGACAAAGATCAATCCCAGCAGAGCGGTGCATCAGTAGATTGTGTGTCAAGAGAGGTGGTAGCATCAGAGGTCTTTAATATATGCTTTAGTGTTGTTACTTCAAGTAATTCTTGCTATTACAGCCTGGAAAGGACCAACACGGGCCTACTATAAATGCACAAAAAACCAGAATTGGGATCCAGAAAGGTACACACAGCATGGAGGTCAGATGACTGGTCCCAATGGGCTCAGCCCAGAAATGGGGTTGGGCATCACCTCTGCAGCCAGCAAAGGCAAGTGAGGGCCTCTCAGTTTTGAGAGATGAGGCAGATAGGGAGAGGAAAGAGGAGCCTGTGTCCTTATTTTGAACATGCAAAGCTGAAGCACAGGGAACTTAAGGCTGGAATTGTTTCCAAGTGAGTGAGCTTAACGTGCTGGGTATGTGGAAGATGCTAAACTCTTCGGAAAAGCCAGCCCTTGATTGCAGCTGCTAAGTGCCAAGAAACCTGACCACTGGCATAGGAGTCAGCCCTGTAGCACCAATTGAAGAGGGACTGTTGCCTTGAAATCTGGCTCAAAGCTACATGAGCAATGTCACCTAGACAGTGAGAATTTTCTTGCTGTTCTCAGGTGTGTGTGTGTTGGGTGTGAAGGCATCGTAAGTAGAGAGTGGAGAGGGGTGGACCTGTAACAGAGTTAGGTGCCTGTAGCAAAGCATATAGGCACTCAGTCGGCGTCTCTGAAGGGGGTGAATTATGTTCATCTGTTTCAGTACCTTGACTAGGAGACTACATTATGGTTTTTTTTGTTTTCTCCTCCAGTCAAGTCATCTCTTGGGTTTGCTGCTGTTATGAAGCCTCATCTACAGAATGGGGCTGGGTAGCAGGGATTTTTGGATGAGCTAATTTATAAAACATGTTGAGCAATTCACTGCAGCACTTTAACAGGACGTACCCACTGATGGGATTCAGGGACATGTCTCTCAGTGATAGCTGCAAAAAGTAACATGGAAAATATATTACTCCAGTGCACTTAAGGACATAAAAAAATAGATTCAGCGTATGGCAGAGAGCAGCTTATTTTCCTCTCCATGCATGAACAGATGCAAGAGAGAGAGCTTTTCTGTGTTTGCAGCACAGAGTAAGCACACCTGAGCTCTGTCCTCACGTGTGTACTGAGGCTTGCTGGAAAAGTTCTCCAGTCTTTTGTGATGGTTTTTGACTGTTGAAGGGGGATGTCTCCATTTCTGAAGTCCTGCTGAAGTTGTGTTATTCATTTATCCCGGTGCTTGGTGCTGCGTGCTCAGATCTATTTTGTCAGGTATGTCACCAAGGTTTCCCTCTGGTCCGGAGTGCAGTGGCTTAGACTAATCCCATGGAAACCGATTTCCCTTTTTTAATAGCTCTTACAGACACATCTATCAATATTTCAGCCACTACTTTTTTTTGCCCTAGACCTTCTAAAGGCCAGGGCCATGCATTATGTGGAATTATTTATGGATCTAATGTCAGTAACAGCCTGCTAATATCTGTGCCACTTTTCTGAAGATTGCTTTAAAGTGATCCGGGGGCCAGGGCAATTGCTGGCAACCCGACAGCCACCCCTGCTTCTTTCCCAGGGCCTCCCATTTCCTCGGCACCAGAGGAAGATTAGAAGCATCCAGCAATGCCGTACGCGGGAAGTTATCAATAAACTGATGATTAAAGACTGGCACTTCTCAGCCGCAGGTAAATAACACTAAGTAGCTGATGGCTGAGGTTCACATTTACTGATATTATCAGACAGTGCCAAAGGCCATCATAGTAAGAGCCATTTGTTTCGTAGCACTGGAGAGCCATTAGGCCCAGTTGAGTGGTAGACAGACAGGAAGATCTGAATTCTTAGGGTCTGTCAGCTAGGAAATCTTCAATATTTCCATGAGTTTTCACTGCTTTTCACATCAGTGGATTCAACCTGCAGCCTTTTATTCACTTTTTTGTTAAGGTGGTAATGATTTATACAGTACTATGAGGCCATGAAAGATCTACTGGCATGAGGAAGCAAAAGGGGAAGAAAATTCTTAATTTCAAGTTACAAGTGACATTTATTATTCATTTTGATAAGGGCTGGTAGGACAGTGTTTTGTTTTCTGGTCAGTAAAACCTGAATCAATTAGGACCGCCTCTTGCTTTGTAGAGCTTAAGGCATGTACTGTATGGTGTCATGTTTAGCCTATTTATTAGCTGTCTGGTGCCTCTCTGTCTGAAAATCTGAATGTGCTCCAATCTCCCCACTCTTTCTGGCTGATGACATCCTTGTTAATGTCTTCCGAATCTATAGCCCAAGGTCAGAGGATGCAGTAAATTCAGAATTGATTCATTCGAGGTAATAGCAGTCATTTGGTAGCAAGAGAAACTTCTTTTCCATGCCCCATTGCCCTCTAATGGCCAGTGTTGAATTTGCACAGCAAAGTGGACAATTCAGAGGGCCAGGTAGGAACTACTGAGGAAATTGGTCTGTTGTGACGGTCCAGCGTGTGCCTTATTTTCAAGAACCCACCAAAACTGTTCACAGTGGAGATTGGTTTGCGGGTGCAAAGAGCAAAAGGTTTGCTCTCTCTTGGTAGCACCGTTACTCAGACAGATGGAGGGAGAGAAAAGAGGGATGAAAGAGCGTGGTAAATTCAGAGATTGAAAAGAAACAGAAAAAAAAAGACATTTTTGTTTTCCCATGGAGTAAGGGGAGAGGGAGGAGTGGAGTGCTCACTCATACTAAAAAAGACCCCACATCCCCAAGCCAATGCTAAACTGCTTTGCTTTGGGGCTGGGAACAAGACAAGGGTCTGGCACATGGCTCCTGCATAGCAGATGCAAATTCAGTCAGTGTCAGTTCGCTGGTGGTGATTGCACTGTGCCAAAATCCTTTCTGTATCTTACCATATGATGCCAGCAGGTGGGCTTGCTGCTCTGCTGTACTCTGTGTGTGGTGAATCATGCTGAGCAAGGGACTGCAAACCAGGAATAAGGCAACTGCTGGACCTGGATCAAACTATTGCAGTTCCGTGAAAAGTGTGAGACTACAGAGGGAAATGCGTCTGATGATGTACTAGCCCTCAAGGGCTGTGTACTGCCGGCTTTTGACAATGAAGAGTGCCGAAGATGTCTTCGGTTCTCTTGGGTTCACTTTCCTCATGCAGTAGAGGCTTTTTAACAGTAGATGTCATGTTTGCATAACAGAACAATAGATTGTACGTACACTCGACCCCTTTTGTGCAAGGCCTGACTGGAACCACAGAACATGTGCTCCATCTCAGGAGATACTGTCACATCCTGTGGATGCTGGGGCCATGAAAAGCTGCAAATCGTAAACTGCTATAGGTGTGTGCTCTTACATATTTTTCTTAGATTTCTACTGCAAGTCACTGCTGAAGATGGATGTTTTGTCTCAGTACAGCACTCGCAGTCTGCTTGGGTGCTAGGGTGCAGGCTGTGCTTACTGAAAGTGTTCACATATTAGGGAGGTTTGAGCCTGTACAGGTCAGAGTGCTGGTTTTCTGCAGGAAAAAGTCAGCCCAAGCTCCATGGGTTGGGAGTTGAATCCGAGAAAGGTAATTAAGAAAAAGCAAGTCTCTTTAGCTTGCTTCACATCTCTATATCCTCAGAAAATTCTTGAGTGCTCACAAAGTGGAAAAGGTTGGAAACTATGAAGAAATAGATTTTAAGGTGACAGAAAAATGGTTATATATCTTGTCAACCCTTATTAGAAATTTAATTCAACTTTAATGGCTAACTTGGCACAGTTTGGCAATACCTGTGAATGATCTTTTTCATCCAAATTGGGAGTTCTAGGGATTTGGCAATGTTGTAAATGATCCCACTTTACGCTATTGTCATGTGTTTCATGTGCAAATGATGATCTTTAAAAAACAAAACAACTTTTGTTTAGAATACTTCTAATGCAGAAATCTTTGTAAATACATTAATTAGAGTTCATAAAAAATAAGTTCTGAATCTTTATACCATAGTCAAATACAGATAGATTAAAACCCATTTCTGACTCAAATAAAGAAGCAGTTATCCAAAGTGGAAGAAAGCTAGGCTCTTCCAATGAAATCTATCCTAAAACAGAAAACCCACCTTACTCCTCAAACTGAAGACTAATTTCATTACATCTGTGTTTTGCAGAGCATACAGTACTTGATTGGCAGCCTCAAAGCAAGCCTAGCCCAAAAGAAGAGATTGGGTTTTTTATATTCATTTCTGTATCAGAGACGATGGATCTGCAGTGTGCAGCTGCAGTAATGGTTACTGTAAATAACAAGGCTCTGCATTTGAAAAGTACAGTTACATGTGCAGTATCTGAACAAGATTACATGGATCAGGATTTCAGCAGCTGTGAGCTGGTTAGCAAACTTGAGTAGAAGGGTTCAGGCCTTCTGAGGATCGGGCTTTTTTAAAAGCCCTAACCGGCCCTGGTCAGGACCAAGTACAGGTAAAGGTTAGTACGCACAATGCTGGCCCGAGGCCCCAGATCTTGTTTTGGTAGTTTGGCAGCCATGTCTTCTCTAGCAAAGCCACTATGCCTAAGGGCTGGAAACTGCCTTCCTGAGCCACAGTGTAATCGATTTGGATCAATGTTCTGGTTTTGATCCTGATCCAAACCCAAATCCAGTTCAAACTGGAACCTCTATAAAA
Source organism: Sagittarius serpentarius (assembly GCA_034782735.1). Classification (NCBI taxonomy): domain Eukaryota; kingdom Metazoa; phylum Chordata; class Aves; order Accipitriformes; family Sagittariidae; genus Sagittarius; species Sagittarius serpentarius. The sequence goes on along the minus strand of JAVKLA010000049.1, from coordinate 17,117,772 downwards.
TCTTGAGTACTTTGGGTCCAGGTCAGTTTTGTTTCTCTCTTTCTCTCTCTTTTATTTTTTTTTTTCCCCTGCTAGAATTTTTGTTCCTTGAAAAACACTGCTGTGTGCTTTAACTTAAAAATATTGATGCCAACCACATGAATAATATCAGTGCCAACGGTAACAATAGCATCAGTGCCAGCACCCTCACAGTATTATTAACGTCAATGCCAACAGTATCACGCAGATCTATGCCAGCAGGCCAATCGTGTCAACAGTGCTGATGCCAACAGGCCAGAACGAATGAAGAACCCCTCAGTAATAAACCAGTGTGCAAAGCCTCATGCTGTGATGCTTCCCACAATAACAAACCCCTGTGCCCAGCCTAGTTCTCATTAGCAACTTTACAATAACACACCCTGGTGCAAGAGCAATTAAACGAAAACACCAAGGTGTGTATATCCTGGAAGGGAGAAATACTCAGATATTTCTGGAGCTGAGGGGCAAATGAAATAAATGATTAAGGATTTTGTTGACACTGCTTTTCTGAATTTTTCTGTCCAAGTGCAATGGTGGCAGCTGGAGCTCTTTTTAAACTGGCACAGCCTGAGCTCTGGGAGCACTTGCAAGCAGCAAGTGGTTTGACTCCTGCATGCTTCGCTTTTGAGCGTATCTCCAGTTCTACCTACTCAACAGAGGAATCTTGTTTAACAGGTAATCTAAGGATTAATGAGAGAATCCGATCCAAACGGATCTTTCCAGAATCAATGCATTTCCCGTGTGTAATCTTACTATTCCAAGGCAAGTTCAGGTCTTGAGGATGCAAACTTTTTTCCAAAGCTAGGAAGGATTTTTCTCTTTCCAGAACTTGCAACTTGCACATGAAAGAGAAGGTCTGGTCTGTTGCTGAGGAGAGGGCTTGCAAAGATCCAGAAATGTAGCTGTCCTGGTTTCAGCTGGGATAGAGGTAATAGTCTTCCTAGTAGCTGGTATGGTGCTGTGTTTTGGGTTTTGTATGAGAAGAATATTGAGTGAGCGGCTACATGGTGCTTAGTTGCTGGCTGGGGTTAAACCATGACAGCAGCAAAAAGTTTACAATTTACAAACATATAGTAGTCATACTTTGCCTGATCTTCTGAGGTCTGTACCCAGAAAAGCAGTGTAGATGCAGGGCATCCCAGTGCAGCCACATCTTGTGGTGGTGGCCTAGGAGTTAGGAAGTGTTAAGCAGCTTTCATAACTTACTCCCATTCTACACCTCAGTGCAAGTAGCGATTCTACTTCATTTCCTTTTGGACAGTAGCTTGATGTCATCACCAAAGAGTTCCTCGCTGTTTGAAAACCAAACTTTTTCTTTCAAAGCAGCTGTCAGTCAGTTGCTCTTTTTTTAAAGAGAACAGGAAGACTATCTTTGTTGCCTTTGCCAAAAGTGGAGGAATCGAGTGACAAACAAATTGTCCCTGAAAATTTCAGGTATCTCGATCAGCCCTACTTCAGAAGCTTCATACTCTGGGATTAATTGGAGGTTTCAAAGCCTACATGAAAAAGAAAGAGTTTAACAAATCACAGTGTGCCTGGTGCAGTTTCATCGAACTATGTCCCAAAAGAATTGCTATTCACATTTGAATTCAGGTTACCTTTGGTGGAGGTGGAGGTTTGCCTTTTGGAACTGGGAGATGAGCAGGTTTTCTTTCTGGTGCCTATAACAAAAGTGTAGTTTAAATGTCATTAGGCTTTTCTGTCTGAGGAGCTGCAGAACCTCTGCAGACCTCAGCTGCTGCTACTGTTATCTCATGTATTTACTACAGCATTTTCCTAGTGGAAAAGCTAGGGATCAATTAGATTAATCTGTCCACACACAAAAAGGCACAATAATACAAATACAGAAGGGGTATAGATCTCCTGTTTCAGAAGACCACTGAGCTATTCTCAGTGTTTAGATTCATCTGTATCTCGAGTATCCGTGCTCAGACCAGACTGCTTGGGATGCTAAAGCTGATCAAGTGCTCAGGGTGCATGCTGAAGAAAGCATCTCTACAGGCAGTGGGATTTAAATGTATTTTTGTAATCAAGCTGATATGTGGGTGGTTTTTTTATTTTCTTTTTTTTTGTTTAGTTCTGATCCATCATTCTTTATGCAGGCAGTACCATGCAATTATGTTGCTGGTGTGAAGCTGGTTTCTACACCCTTGTATCAGGTGGGCAGGGGACTCAAATGCTGAGATGGTAAATATTTGAGTGAGGCATTTTTGTTTAAGTAGGATGCTTTGGGTTTAATGGCAAATATTTGTATTCTCCTGGTTTCAAAATTTTTTTTAAGAATTCAAAGTACATACGTATGTATGCACATTGATGGAGATCCCCTCACAGGTGGTATCTTTAGAGACTATCACATGTCCAAAATTACAGGTACCGTTGCAGACATCTGTAGTAGCAAAGGTGCTCATCATTTGCATTGTGTTTACATCTGAAATTCCTGTTGGAATAGACTCCATGTACTATTGCTAATGAGATGTGCTTGTGATGTCTTACAGGGCTTCGTGGCACAGATTAAGAGTATTTTTGTGCAGTTTAGGATTACATGGCAAAAAAGGTGACTCCTGCCCTAAAAAATATGTGGTTTGAACGTCTGTGATTTATTTTTTTTTAATCATAGTCAGAAACTGAAAATACTAATTGGGATCTGATAGTCATTTGCAACTCAGATGAAAGATGTGAAAAGTTGCAGGGTTATACTTACAAAAATCTCTTCTGTGTGAGAAGAGGTTGGTTTGGTAGAAGGAACAGGAGGCGGGGGACCTTTTGGTCTTATGGCAGGCTGTAAAAGAAAAGAATAGAGAAGATATTGACCCTATATACATACTGTGTATGTATGCATCTGTATGTTCCCACGGGAACGTGCAGGCTTGTGTTCTGTATAGAAAGTGCATTAATTGGGATTAAAAGGATGCATTCATTTCAGAAGCAGGGATGCTTTATGCTATCTGGCCCTGAGAAAACATGCAGGGCCTTATCTGGAGTGCAGTAATTTCCCCAACCTTCAGGATCAGATTGTCACTGCCAGTCTCCACCATGGCATGAACTGGTATGTGCCATCTTCCCCAAAGCCAGCATGAAAGCAAAGAAATTCTGTAGTAGTACTTACGCTCTGGAGCTGTGGTTTGTTCTCCTGCGGTGGAGGTACAGGAATGAGAAGTTTCTTATCATTCATCTGAAAACAGGGAGCAGTTAAAGTGGTTGGGGCCCTTATCTTGTGCATTATCTTTGCATGCCCCTTTACTGCAGACAAATTACTCAGGGACTTAGTGCCATGTGATTTCCCACTCCCTCCCCATGCTGCGATTCACAGCACTGTTCTTTCAGCCCTAGACAAGCATTTTGAAACCCTCGTGGAAGTGTAATGCACTTTGGCTGATGAGTTTTGATGTTTTGACCCCTTGCTTACAGTCCCAGGGAGACTATAGCTGACCCAGTGCCTCCCTGCTTTTACCTTCTGGGTAGGTACGGCCAGGACAGGGTGTTCTCTGTGTCTTTGTTCTTGGTCCACAAAGACTTGGTTTGTGGCTCCAGGTCCCCTTCTGGTCCGGCAACTATGCAAATATTACGTATAATTGTAAATGTTACCCTGACTTAAGTAAAAAATCTTGAAGTTGAATGCCTGCCTTATTCCTCTTGGTGTGTTATATAGCCACCATGTTCTTTCTGTCTGCCTGCCTTTCTGCCTGCCTTTCTGCCTTTCTGTTTTTCTTTCTTCCCTTTGTTTTAATTATTTAAGGATTCATCTTGAGAGCTACAGTTTCAAGTCTTCAGTCCTCTCCGAACTGTGGGATTTCTGAAACAGCTCAACATAGGTCGTAGACCAACTTCCTTGGCTTTCCAGTGTCTAATTCCCTCCACCCACTCTGAAAACTCCAGCTTAAAACCTATCCAGAAGTTGCTTGGCTTTAGTTTGTTTTTCTTCTCCTCAGTGGGGGTAATTATTTTACCTCTTCTTGAGTACTTGGAAGCGGATAAGTAACACTGCTGCAGTTGCTGTGACAGCGAGGACAACCAGCACACCAGCAACAATAGCAAAGCCTGTCAGGAAGAGAGAACACAAGTTGCTATTTCTTTAAAGATCCACTATTACTAAGCAGTTTCCCATCAAGACCATTGGTAAAGTAATTTTTTTTTCACAAGGTCTGGACCCTATTTGTCCTCACTACTGCTTGAAATTATGGCCTCTTCTCCTGCCACAAATGGTGATGGAGAGGAATATATTCCTGCCATTTTTGCCGTATTTGAAGACTGTGGTTATTGCCTGAGCTGTCCTTGAGCTAAACAAACCTAGCTCTTTCCACTCATCCTCATAGATTATTTCATTGTCATTCCTCTCCCCTTTCTCAAAGGGTGTTACCCAAAACTAGGTGCAGGCCTTTGGCATTGTATACAAGTAAGGCTTCACAATTTTCCTTCTACAAAGCTATTCTAAAGCCTCCACCAAGCCACAATGTTGAGAGCTGACGGTGCTCTAGTGAGTGTGGAGAGAGGACAAAAGTATTCAATAACAAAGGCTTTTAAATTCCCCCACCCATCCCCGATGGAAATCTGTACACAAAGTGTTTTCCCTCAGAGGTAGATCAGTTAAAGGCCAGCTCCATGCAGATGATAATGTAATGAACTTGCCTGCCTCCCTCACCGCAAAACCTCTAGGAGCTTGCCTCCACTCAAATTCGACAGTGACCTAATGTGCTGTGATCGTTATCTCAGGATGGAGAAAGGAAAAGCCTGCTAGTCTAAATAATCTCCTGAGTACATCACTTCTGTCAGGTTAGAAAGAAAAATAGCTTGCTCTAGTCAGTCATACAAGCTGCAGTGACTTAAAAGATGCGCAGAAATCAGAGACCTGGATATGCGATATTTGCAAAGAAACAGTCTGGCACCCAGTGGCAGTTGGGGCTGTTTCACTGGCGTTAAAGCAGCGCATTTCAGCCAGTGGAAGACAGTACCCAATGTGTGGCCATACAGCACTTACTGGTAACTGCGGACGAGCTGTCACAAGTTGGTGGTGCCCATCCTTCTTCACACTGGCATTGCAACTCGTCGTTGCACACCTAGGGAAGCACAAAGCCAGGAATATCTTCAGGTGGGAAATAAGAGTGAAGCTGTGATGTCATAAAGTTTCAGTAGCTCTGGATAAGGGTCCTGGGCAGCTTATTGAAGCTAGGTCTGGAAACCCTCTCTCATTTTACTTGGACTAAAGTTTAGCACAGAGAATAGTAGTTTTGTACAGTAAAGGACAGGCCTGATTGTCTGCTATCATGTGCCTTTTGCAGGTGTTTTTGCAGTGAAAGCTACAGTACAAGGCACAAAGCAGCAGAGTTAGTCTTTGCATCTGTAGGTCTCTGAATGTTCAAATAAGATGAGCACAATTATCTTCCCAAAACAGAAGATGACCTTGAAGAGAATAGCTGTGATACTGTGGCTCAGAGGCAGAGCCAGACACAGAATCTGTGTGCATCTCCTGTGATCTCCTTAGCAAAAATATTGACACTATACTAGGTTAGATTTGCTTTCGTAAAAATACAGGAAGCTTCTAACTCCACAATTTTTGCAAATTCCTATCCCAGTGACTTAAGTACTGTCATCAGTAAGGTCTGTAGCTGATATGCATAATTTTCTTGGTTTTCTTTTAAGTTAATAGCATCAAATGCGCGTATCTTACAGCATGTCCAGTACACTTGGCAGAGCAGTTGGTAGATCTAAAGACATCTTCAGCATAGACACATTCTCCATTGCTGCACACCTGAAACGTACAGGGCAAATGTTAACAAAGTCATTTACAGCTTTCAGAACATGCAGAGCTTGCATGTTGTTGTGTAAATTGATGAAGAGTAAAAGGAGGCATACAAATAGGTCTGCAAATCACTTAAACCTACCTTAGGACTTCGATTTGTGGATATAATTTTTCATTCAACCTTTGGGTATTTTATAGCAAAGGGGAGTCAGAAAGACGTACAGACATCACTGCTTTCCACTCCACTTCAATCCTTCATCCTTCCCTCCTTCCCCCAGGTAGAAATATATAGCAAAGAAATTGGAAATAGCACTCAGTGTTGCCTAGCACATCCATTATGGAAATAATTAAAAATAGTAATACATGTATGATCTTTTAACCCTTCATACAAAGGTATGTTTCTGTTGCCACATATATTTGTGTCAGTAAAAAATAATGACAGCCCTCAAGCGTAAGGAAATCAGAATGATAGCAGTTCCTGTTTGCTTTGCTGCTGGTTTGTGATAGATGTAAGGCAGAAGGTATGGCAAATCAGATCAGCAGAAGTTTAGTGTCCACTTCAGTCTTCCCTGTTTAAAATCTTTCTTGTCTGGTAAAAGAGCTAATGATATAAGCAAGACTCTGAAGGAGGGGAAAAAATAAGGAAAAAACTATTCTCTACTAACCATCCCATTCTCACACTTTGTTCCATCAAGGATCATCCCTGGGTCATCTTCTCCATCTCTAGGAAAACTTGCTTTGCAGGATTCAAAAGTCACCAGGCTTGCATCCCGAGGCAAATCCTTCCCCCCAGTACAGAACAACTTTCCGCACATTATATCTCTGTAAGGAGAACAAGAGCTGCTAGAACAACGACAACGCACAGCAAAACCGTCTGAGCTGGTCTCTCCTCTAGCTTGCATTTGTTGTCTACAGGAACTCCAAAGAAAAAGCTGCATAAAGGAATTTTGGCTCGTGGTGTTTTCAGGTCGGTTTGTGAGTAGAAGGTGGCAGGTTCTTAATTCCTCTTGAGCTTATTAGGGAGCCCACAGTAATTTGCAGAAATTAGTATTTAACTGACCTGCCATCAGCTTTTGAGATTCACCTATCGTTCAAGTTCCCTATCCAAAAATCCCTTCCCTATACTAACCTGCACATGTATGCACACACACGCAATCATCCTCACAAGCAGGCTTGCACATATATATGTACACACTTGCTCTTCCTCAGACTGGTCTCATGATTTGGAAACTAGTTTTCTTAGAATTGGCTTTACCACAATATTCAGACTGAACAAGAAGGGACACACAGACATATGTACCATCTAAAATAGTGCGCTCTTTGCTTTTGTCTCTTAATTTGTCTTCCCAAATCCCAGCAAATCCTGAACGCAGTGCTTACTTTTTTTTACACGGGACGTGACTACCTTTTTCTTTTCTGCAGTATCCATAATATACCCCTTTCTCGTTCATCCGGTAACAGGAAGGTGCACCTTCAGTAGCCTCTGTGAAAGAGGGAAATGCAGTGGGATTAGTTTAGGTTCTCCCCCTTTGAGAATTAATAATACTCAATTTCCTTTACTTGTTTAGGAAATGGCCTTTCCCAGAGAAGTTACCCATGGGCCTAAATGACTCTCTCTGCACTTCATGCATTAATTCTGCAATGTTATTGTGTATACAGAGCAGAACCTACCCTTTGTGTTCTCTCTCTATCCAGTACAAACTAACAGACCTTGCTTAAGAAAAGAGACATAGTCAGGACTGGAGATGGTTTAGGACTGGGAAGAGGGTAAGCCACCACGCTCCTTCAGACACATAAAGGCATGCTAAATTTGGACATTAACTTGAAATACAGACATTTCCTCTTCCTATCAAGCAAAGAATACTCACCCAGCTCCATTCCAAAGTTACCTTAAAAGCATTGTGCAAAAGAGGAATATGCTTACCACTTCCCATTTCTCTAGAAATACATTGCATTATATGATCTTAGCTTCAGCTCACATGATTATAATCACTTGCAGTGTAAGTATTAAAAGAAAATGAAATGTATGCTACAAACTAGAACTCATTTATATAGATATTCTATTCCTGATTTACAAAGGGTCTTTGATGATTTGCTAGCAGACAAAGCCTACCTCTCTCTCTCTCTTTTCTTTGACCTAGGCAACTTTATTTTTTAAATGCCAGCTTGTACTCACGTGGTCCAAAAGCAGCTTTGCACTGGTTTTCTCGTGTGGGACAGTTTCCCATGTAGCAATAGCCTTCGCCGTGGTTGCAGGGATATCCGTTCACACGGAATCGATCCACTGGGCAATTTGCAGAAGAGCCAGTGCACATCTCAGCCAGGTCACAGTCATGCTTAGCTGCTCGGCAAATAGCTCCTGATTTTTTATACTGAAGTGGGGGAAAGCAATGCCACACTTAACGCACTGCTCCTCAGTGCCATTTAAAAATCACACTGAACTAGAGGGTTAAAATTAGGGGAGACAAATCTCATCCTCGCTGTACAAGTTGTATGAGGAGCCAGATCTGTATCTAATTTAAAGTTGGTTTTGTCACTTGATAAGTTTTTTGCTTGGTTGTGTCCCAGCTTTTCTTTCCAGGAGAAAACGGGTAATCAAAATGCTCGTTTCTCCAGGATGCTGAAAGATTGAGTGAGTTGATAGTTGTGGTGTAGTTTGGGGTGGACAAAGTGCACTTGTCATTACAGTGCTATGTCAGTAATTACAAGCAAAGAGAATTGGTTCTTTCAAAAGGTGTATTACTGCTTTCTCACAGGGGAAAAAAAAAAATACCCTGAGATTAAGAGGAGTCTTACTTGGCAGTTTTCGCAGCACTCTCCGTGTGCACATGTGGAACCTGCTGTTAGTTTGCACGTCTCGGGGTTGCAGCAGTCGTTTGTGCACTCCTGTGACGGAATCAGCAATCAGAGCTCTGGTACACCGCTTAGGGTTTGGTCCCCTCTGTACTGCGTTCTCAACGAATCATCCTGTACTTGATTATCGAGGGAGGGAAGGATATCTTGGACCTGCACTTTGCTTTTCTGAAAACCGTTTTCACTAAAAGCCACACCAGCCGTTGTGAGTGAGTGCATAAAGAATACGAAGTGTGTTTGATTATGGAAGTGCTGGTAGAAGTTGTGAAGGGAACTTGCTTATTTCTGCTGAGACGGTTTTGTATGTATGGCTTTTCCTCATTCTCAGTTCCTCTGTCAACAATAGCATGACAAACCATGCGGTTATCTTTTCCACCATTTGGCAAGCACTTTATAGAGGTGACTACACTGCAGATCAGCCATTTGATGACCACAGTTTCTACAGAAATATTTCAGCGAGCTTTGAACTGGCTCCCTCAAACTAACAGCAACCAGCTACTGTACAGCCTGAATAAAACTCTTTGCCTCTTCCAAGTATTATTTTATTCCCAGTTAGGCACATACCTCAGGAGTACCACAGTCGCATTCCTCTCCTTTTTCCACAAAGCCGTTTCCACAGGATGGAGGTGCTATGATGCTGCTTATATCTGGGGTGTTAGTTAAGCATTTTGGCATGTCACTCAACATGTATTTCTCGAAACTTTGGAGGCTGCAAGAGCTGAATTTCTTGGGGATGATAGAACTATATTGACAAAGCAGGAGGATTTACATTAGGGTCCGTGTAGGCAAGGAGAAGCAATACCCTTTACAAGTGAAATGAAAAAAAGTGACCATCCCCCAAACTATTGGGTGCAACCATTTTTCCAAATATATATATAAATAAATACAATGGCTATCTCCTACTTATAGCAGGGGAAAAAAAAGTGGAAACAAACAGATCAGAAGTAGTTAATGTACTAAATGTAAACATTGCATGTAATAAATCCTGCATCACAAAGGTTTAAGCCTGGTCTATACAGTTTGTGCCTGGATGTTTCAGGCATTAGGAGTTTTCCACTGGGCCTTCCAGTGGAAGGCCCACCTTCAAGGTGTTGAACTAGGGATGAAAACTGAACTACATTCCCATCAAATGGTTATTTACTAAAGGTACAAGCACTTCATGTGGTTTTCACAGGAGACATGTTCAGGATAGAGAACAAGAAAATACTTCAGGTAAATCTTGGGGAAGCTCTGTCATCTGAGATACCAAGCAGTTTCATGCTGTTGTCATTGTAAGGAAGAAGTTATTTATGGTTTAATGTGAAGGCTTCCACCACACATGCAAAACTAATGTTACCCCAAAGTGACTAAAGTTTTTGTTTGTTTGTTTGTTTTGCAGGGGGAGGTTATCCATCTGGGAATATTTTACAAGGGCCTGGAATTTCTTCGTTTTCCCCTTCTTTTTGTATAATTTGAATGGAATAATCTCAGAGAACAAAAATAATTACTATTCCATTTTGGAAACTGGCAGCTTATCTGAAGCCCATCCTTAACTGCCCTTTGCGTTAAAGCCCTCGCCTTTTTATCCAAACTCCTACCTCACAGTATCTGTCATGATACAAACTTCAGCACTACAAGTGCAGGCTTTAGTGTCATGACTCATGCCCAGGTTGTGTCCCATCTCATGTGCCATGGTAGCTGCAACCGCAATTTCGTTTCTGTTGTGATCCTGCAGAGTTAAGAACAGGCTATTATTTCTGTGAGTATTTTAGAACAAGTAGCAAATCAGAGAAGCCATGTGGCTAAGAAATAAGACAGTTTTTCTTCAAGTGAAATTATCCTCACTGCTACATAAGGATTGATATGTTGTTCAATCCATGCATGCATCTATTCCGCAGTTTATGCTGGGTTATATTATAATAGCAATGAGATGATACCACTAACGAACATGAGTAAATTGGTATAATTAGTTTTTAAATAAACATGACGAAGTTAGGCTGCCAAGTAACAACTCAGTGTTAAGGGGAACTGAACATCTGAAACACTTAATCCTCTCTCTGGATAGCTGTCTCTCTGCTTAGGGTAATTACGTGGGTGCGATATAATTATTATTCATTACACCAAGGTAACTATTGTGTACAATGTTGTGCGTGCACAGAAAGGAAAGACAGATGCTGTGCTCCATCTTTGCCCTTAGCTTGGTGTTTCATGCTGCTTGGTGGGAGGGAGGAAAGGAAAAGTACTGCTCTTTTGAGTGAAATCCAGATGTATAAACATCAGGTGGTAGTGGAAATGCATAGAGAACGAGGCAGCGCACTGGTCATACTCTTCCAGCATGGCATTGCATATCACACTGCTGCAAAATGCATCCCTGCACCTTGAAAAGCATTCTGGTTTTATGATCACGCTAGGATTTCCTTATGGCGTGGGAAAGCTGGAATTTCATGTGGGTTATTCCTCTTACCAACAAGCCCGGCCTCTGAAGCTGGATGCAGCAGTTGAGTTCCCGGTGTTGTTGGTAAAGTTTTGGATCTATGTTCCTGTTTAGGCTGAAGTTTAAGTACAGAAGTTTAGGCAGCTGTAAGTAAGTGGCTAAACTGACGATATGTGTTATAACAGTCAGAACCAATTCTCCATTCGAAACAGGGGAACTTAAGGTAGAGGCACAAAATCACTTATTTCTCTCCTCTGACTCTATTGGAACCTGGTACTCCAAATACAGGTGTCTGAATTTGATGTTGGCATTTAGATTAACACAGATACCATGCTTTGTGTGTACTTTCTTTACCCTCTGCACTCATTTAAATTAAAATCTCTGACTGAGTTTCTACAGTCTAATAAAATAATGATATGAATCAGAGAGAGAACTGAAAATGTTGTACACCAAATAATTTTCATAGACATTCTTTGCTGGTTCAGTAAAAAACATAGAAAAGCCTTTAAAAAACAAACAAAAATAAATCAGACCTGAATAATACCTGCAGAATATACATCACTGCATATGGATTTTAGAAAGGCTAATCCAATTGTTGTCCCCTCAAAGTCATACCCTCTGTAAGGAAGAAGAAAGGCAGAGTGAAATGCAGTGATGTGATGAGGAAGCAGATCTGAAGTCAAGTTAACTTTCTTAACTAGGCTGAAGGCTTTAAGCATATACTCATTTCCAGCTCTGGTTTGCATCCCTGATTTAATACAATATTTGAGGACATGGTTAAGTTCACGGCAAATGAGAAAACAATTGAATACACTTTTAATTTTAAATTTTTACTTAAATTACGTTGCAGTTCATCAGACTTAAAGCATCTGTTTGAGTGTAAAGAGCTTTATGAAGTGCTCTAAATGTAGCAAAGTGCTGGATGAATCAGGGCCATTGAATATGAGCCAGAATAGTGAAGTGAGTGGTGGTTTAGTTTGGCAACGTGCATTTCCCAGCCATTAAACTTCATGTCATGGCTCCTTAGGTCGTTAGGCTATGCTGCAGTCTTCAGGACACTCAACTGTTCTAGGACCAGAGCAGGGAAAAAGAGAGACTGAGAGGTAGCAAAAGTTTACATTGCCCATTTTTGCAGAGATTCAGACAGAAAGATTAGATGTTGCGTTCTAGCAGGTAATTGTGCTCCGTGAAGAAAATAAAACCAAAAGAGAGCCTGCATTTATCTTTTTATCTTTTTGTCCTAGAATTAGTACAACCTGGTATTAGAAAGCATGAAATCCAGTTCTGTATAGACACTGTCTCTGACTGGTTGGTGACCAGTTTTTAAAGAATGAATTCCTTGAACATATTTGGAAATGCAAATAGGAAACAGAATGATACACACGTGATTAACTGAGCATTGTCGTTTCTTTTCCTCTTTAATAAATCTGATAGACGCCACTTTGAGAAACTGTCCAGAGTGAATCCTGCAGCACGACTCAGGAGGCATTTATCGCCATCAGTCCAGATTTCCAGGCCAATTAAAGCCACATAGATATTTATGTCCTTATAAACCTGCAGCAGAGAAACAGTGTTGCTGTAAAAATGAAGTATGTTACGAAGACTTCTGAAACAAACATTTGTCCTGGTATTTGCTTCACTTTTGTCACTTGCAATATAGTCCACTCCAGACCCGATTTAAGCTTTTCTGCGCTTTGAAGTTGCAACAAAATAACCAAGAAACAAAACATGAAATACTTGAAAATTCCAGCAATATTTTTGAAGAAATTTGACTTACAAAAGAAATCAAGAATTGAGAATTACCTCGTTCTTTTCAAAGGATTTAAATAATTCACTTTAACAAGTGTTTAGAAAATATGGTATAAATCTTCCTTTATAGAAATCTCATATCTGAAGGCAAAGAACAGGATAATATGGACAGATGTATTAAATTTGTTTCATAAATTACAATGTTCAGTTTTCAGTCTTTCCCACATGCAATAATGGAAGTTCATGATGTTTACAAAAGAAAAAAAAATATAAATCACTTCTATTTCAAGTTCACTTTGCTGTTTTTGCTCTTACCATGTTGATGTAATTGACTATTCCAAATATCCTTTGTCTTACAGTTTGAACATCTTCCTCATACTTCTTATACTGAAAAAGTAAATATAGTATGTTAGGAAAAGGAGAGGAAAATAGTGATTTATCAGAATATATCCCACAGAACATTGCATTGCAAACCACACCATGCCTGGTCTACTTACTATCTTTTGGATTCGCTATTTTATCGGACAATGTGTTTAAGGATCAGGCCCTTTTAAAATGTGTATCTTTGTGTATGGTGCAGAAGAGGACAGGTACTGTATGATGTTTTCTGAATTCTCGTCGTCTCCAGGTGGGATTTTCAAAATCAATCGACATTAGGAAATCCTATTCCTAGCCAAAGTCAGTGGTAAAACATAGTATAGCACTGTAGTAGGAGCCCTGGGGCGTGTAGCTACTTTGGAAAGCTTACCTCTAGCTGGTCAAATGAGAAAAACATCCTTTCAGTACTCACCAAAGTATTATCTGCAACGATGTAAACTTCCAGATACTTTTTTGCTTTCAAGTATGCTTTCATCTAAAGGAAAGATACATTTAAATGACTTGTAAGGCCTGTTTCAGTCTCAACCTTTGCAATTTCGAACACACGTATTAGTTATGAGGGTATTTCTTTAGCCAGGTGATTTAGAATGGGGACTGCCTTGTTTTAAAATGATGAAAAGTAGGCTACATATTAGAATTATTATTAAGATTATGAAAGGTAGGCTAGATATTCAGAAGTATTTAGATATGTTTAAAGATGCACATGGGCACCTATTAGTACATGCAGGAGGGCTTAACTCATGTGGTGACTCTGAAATCTTGGATCTGTGAGATTTTGCACTGGTTCTTTAAGATGTGATTATGCTTCACTGTTTGCGATTGCGTCTTTTCTGGAGCTGCCGCCAGACAAAGTGGGACTTGTGCTACTCAGAGTTCTCCTATGGCCGCAATTTCATTTCTGACATGTACTTACTGACCTGTTGGTTAACTATGTACTTACTTCTGGACTATTGCTGGATTTGAAGATGTCATTGATGGGGTCATTTGAATCCGCTTCCCAGGTATTATTGATTAGACCACAGGTTTTTATGGACTTTTGTTCGAGTTTCTCGTACTTATAGACCGCATGTTCGTCTCTGTCTGACGTTCCCAAGGGTTCAATGAGGTACTTCTGACCACGGGTCTCAAAATACCCACTAAGAAAATTAGTTAGACTGTGATCTTTTGAATCCACAGGACTGAGTCAAGGTAGCAACATTATCTCTAACAGCATTTAGCCTTAGCGTACAGACCATTGCACATACTGGTGCAATGGAATAGTTTGACAGCATGGAGGCAGGATGTGCAACAATTTAAAAGCAGAAATTATAGCTGCTGAGTCAATTGGAAGATCTGGCTGGTCAATGGAGTCGCTGAGTAGGAGACTGTCAGTCAAAAAGAAACTGGTTTAGGAATTATTTAGATTTAAATTTGGGGGGGTTGTGCTAACAGAGGTGACTGAAAAGTCAATTTCAGTTCAGTGGGGAATTCAAAGATATGTTTTCATCTTCAGTTGAGATGAAAAGCTGAAATATTGGAAGAAATTAAGACTTTTGAATCATTTTGAGCAGCAAATGTCAAGTGTTCTGTGTTAACATGTAAACTCAACAAGATATGCAAGAATTGTTCACAAAGGAAGTCTGGGTTTTGGCCAAACTCCGCTAACCACTGGGAAGATGTTCTGCTGCAGCTTCTCAGACTCAACAGTCATCCTCTTGCCTTTTTGTGTTATACCACTGTGTTTTCATTGATCAGAAATCAGCAGATTCTTTTAATTGAGCTTTTCATACAAAAGCTAGAACTTCCTGACGCTGTAACTGCTGTAGCACTGAAAATTATGTAGCCTTCTCTTGAAGTGTCAGTGGAGCTTCCCACAGCTTAGAAGCATCAACCTTAAGTGCTTACTGTAAGCACCACCAAATGCTATGACTTATGACCAGATCTAATATGGAACTAGTCATGTAAATTTATTGATATATATGTTTCTTTAGCTTCCAGTTTATAAACTCTGAAACTGAAGTAGAAAGGTAACTTTTTTCTCCCTTCTTTCCCTTTTTTTTTTTTTTTTTGGTAAACTAGTTTCCTTGTAAGCATGAATAAAAGATAACAACACTAATTTACATCCTGATTCTTTTTATATTGGAAAATTTATCCTCATAGAGTAAGCATATTCTGCCATTGGTACCCACTGGGAACCAAACTTCCATCTTACCTTAGACCTTTGCAAGCACTGATGCTTGCTATGGAATCAGCATCATTCTGAATGTAACCTTCATAATAACAGTGATCCTGTTTAGAAAGAAAAAATACATTGTCAAATTGGGCCATGTCTCATTGCAGTGAATTGGCGTAGATCCAGTCATTTCAGAAGACAAACTGTACTAGCTACAAGCTATAATGAACTGCACTGTCTGAGGAAATCTCCCGTTAGAGGAGATTCTAAACTGAAAAAAGCTGGTGGCCACTTCCGTGTTTGCTATGGTACCGTTACTGTTACACTTCAACACAGCGTGCCCCAGACTGTGACAGATCCAGTCATGGTGGGCTCTGGTCAATACACAACAGTACATGAAAATAAGAATATGTATACCCACTGCTCAAAATTAAGCATACACTGATGTACACTGCTGAATTAAGGTCCGTACAAATGATTTTATTGTGGCCAAATTTCAAGGAAACACCCTTTAATATTAACCCAACAATTAAATGCATTAACTTCAATGAGATTGGAATGCATGTATTATATTAAAACATATGATTAGGGGAGAAATTTTAATGACTTAATTGACTTAAGGATCTAAGGTCTAATGAGCACTTCTGTGTTCAAAGAGACTTCAAAGTCACTGAGGTATTGTGGAAAATTTTACCCATAGCATTTTCCTTGATAGATTTCTTGAGAGACCTATAAGACAGTATTCAAACCTGCATGCATTGAGCCTTTTGTTTTCTCGTAGATGTTTCATTTCACTTTACCATTTGTCTTCCATCAAAAGTGCCAACTTTCTTACGGTAAAAAAGACATCAACAAAGCGAAAATTACTAGAGAAAGGAGCAGAGAATTACCCTCCATCTTTTGAGGGTACAAGAAAAACAACTCCTGAGATCATAATAAATTATCTACAATGTAGGAATTCCTTATTCAGCAAGCTGCACAGGTAGGCCTGTTTGAGATTGTCTTTAAGCAGGTGTAGGTGCTGTTTGCTTTTCACAAGATCCATTCAGGGAGTGAAAGTAACTGGAGCAATTGGAAATGGCATCTTTTTCCACAAAAAAACCAACCCAGAATTCTTTATGCACATTTATTTCACTCAAGATCCTCCTGTTCCTGCTAATCACTCCATGACAAGGAATATTAGGCTTTGTATTCCAAATTACATATGTTAAAACACATAGCATGACATTGGACAAAAAGCTTCAAGTGAGAGCTTTATTGAAGATAAGACCCGTGAGTGCACTGTTAATTAAAAAATAACTTCTACATTGACTTCCTTTGTGTCTGGATCTGAATAACTGATTCGTCATGGCTCAGAGGAGCCACCTGGGGTAACCTGCAGTGCATTTGCTGTGAGCGTGGGTGGTAACGTGAGCCAGTGAGGAAATGTCTTTATCAGAATCTGTGATCTCATTGAGATTAGGGTGTAAAAGCAAGTCATGGGGTTGCACAGAGCAAAGTCAGGAGGGGAAAGTCAGAAGGTGGAAAGCAGTGGAACAGCCCTGGCTCCACTCCCTTTCCTGATAAAAGAGAGAAATTTGGCTCACAAAATGTGTTCATTAGTCACTAAGGTAAAAAGTGGTTGTCTTTGAAAGACAAACTGTGTGTCTCATTCTCAACAGGTGTAAGTCAGTGTAGCTCTGCCAAAGTCAGGAGTCACATCTTCCCTGTTCCTTCAGAGGCATCCTAAATTACCGTGCTTAGAACCTTGATTTTAAAATCTTTTCTTTCTGTCTGATATGTGCTATTATTTCATGGACCCATGAATCTCATACAGACCTCCTCAAGACTGCAAGTATGAGGGAAGGAAATCTTTTTTATTACCTTGATCTGAGGACTTGTTGTTATTTGTCGACCGTCATCAGAATAAACTGTTTCAGTATAGTCTCTAGCTAATAGATGCCTGCAAAGAGTCAAGTGCAATTATTATTCAAAATAAATTGTAGTCATCTAGAAATGAGGCAATTACATAACATGCAAAGTATGTAGGGAATTCAAATGATTACTCAGGTTATTATTAGTATTGAAAAACTAGGGAAGCAAAGCTGCTGGGTGGGGAATTCTGCCTGTTTGTAATCCTTACTCAAACAAAGGGACACTTCTAAAAGAAAGCAATTAAAGTCTACTTATTTCATTGGCATCAACTAATCTCCTAGTAGATCTGAAAGTAAATGTATAATTACAAATGCAGTATTGATCCTTTTTTGGCCTCCAATTTGTGTGTGGACATTTCTACCACTCCACAGCGCGTGTGAAATGGTACTGTTCTGTTCTCCTCCCAGTTCACCCCCACTGATTATAAATAGCAAAGATCTAGGTCAGTGGAAAAGCTGCCTTTTCTGTTTCACATGTGCCAGTGCATACTTGTAGGTGTACATGTACACACACTCAGAGATTCTGTGCGGAGATCACACTTACACATATTTGTCCAATTTCTTTGCTCACAGCTTTTTTGTAACTTTGCTAGCACAAGTTCTCATCTTTGTAAACTTGATTTTTCTTTTCTGTCTAAATAGAACACTATTTTTGTACACATACGTGTTCCTGAACTTTCAAAGGAGGACATCATGACTATGGAATAAATTACTGTATTTCTGCCACCACTGGGAAAGGTGCCTCTGGGTTTTTTATTAGCATACACATTTGTGATTTGCTGTGGAAGGCCAGATCCTGCAGGGCTTTGTGCACTCAGGCTCCTATGCAGCAGAGCACTAAGCAGGTGCTTAACTTTAAGCCAGGGCTGTAGTCTTACTAAAGCTAGCAGCAAAGTAAGTCTACACTCACTTCTGTTTAGGCAGCTACCCCAAACTGTCACAATCCCGTTTCTTTTTAAAGAGTGGGATTTAGTACAATATAATTTTCCTTCCCTCCTTCCAAATATTTAGATTAGATTAAAACAGGGGCAAACAGTTAATTATAGTCTCTATTTAATGTGAACTGCTTATAGTACTATTATGTTTACACAGCCATTTGAAAAGTACCTATTAAAGCAGACTTGTTTGATCCCATGTTAAATATGGTGGAGCCAGCAAGCAGAAAATCACAACTATGCTTTATTTTGTGTTGCTCTGTACAGTTTTGGACTTTTCTTTGTATGCTTTGTTCTGTAACAAAGCCCACTGCTTCTCTATACCCTCTGCATGGCCTGTCTAAATGCTGTCAATCCCTTCAGCTGAAGAGGCGAGCTCTCCTTGCTTCCAGTTTCCATCAAGCATTTTGTCAATGCCAGTATGTATTAGACTACTCAAAGTCCAACAGCAGTAGTGTTAAGGTAGGGAGTGCTGGAAGCCGAATTATTAAGGATTGTTGCATTTCTTACCACTATTTTCCATTTTTGAAAAGCAAACAGAGCCAACACAGCCCCATTTCATGGATATTTCTCTTCTTCTTCTCTGTAGTTTCTACTAGCATGGAGCAAATAAATACAACCCAGAGACTATCCATGGACACAGAAAACTTGTGAAATAATATGAAAACATTAAACATTCAGTGGACTTAGCCATTTAAGAAATAATTGGGAGAACAGACTTAGCAGTATAGGCAAGTAATTTCATCATAGTAATGTCATATGCCTGTGTAGTTATTTCATATTACCAAAATAGCGACATGATGCTTTCTGTCCCCTCTTCTCTCATTGGAGCGGAAAAGTTGTATTTACCAAAATACCTCTGTCTTACAAGAGCCTAAGTTCTGTTTCTTAGTATCCTGAATGCCCTACAGAGCCAATTACAGTGAGGAATAATGCTCAAGGTAAAATTGAACTGAACCTACTTATTTTTTTGTAGGTGCAGTATGACTTCCTCTCCATTGGCTTTGAATCCATACTCCATTGTGTCATCGTATTTTGTCTGTAAACAGATTTAAGTGTTAGAATATGGACTGTTACAGTTTCTGGCCTCACTATGAGCTGCCTGTTACTGAGTTGCCAACTGCATTCTTTTCCTCTTCTTCCCACCAAAAATAAGTATTCTGGCAGTTATAGAATAAGCAGAAGGTCGCTCTGTTTCATATTTTTTAATTAGAGGAACAGATTTAACTTTGTAAATGTATTTCTACAGTCATAAGCACATACCCTGCATATTCGGGAAAGTGCTGAAGCGGATGCTTAAATTCAAACATTTTCGTAACTCTCTTGAAGTATGAAAGAGCATGCTTAGTTTTAAGCATTTGATTTAATTTACTTCAAATTAAAATGTCCACAGGTTATTCAAAAACTGAATAGTATTAAAACCTACATGTTTGCAGAGATACAAGTACAGAAAACCCACTGATGGCACACAGATACTTCACTGCATACTGAGCACACCTCACAGCCTGTCTTTACCAGACATGGGATCAGTCTTCCAGGTTTTCTCTTTCATGTCATTTTGCAAGATCAAGTATCTGGCTCCACGTTCTCTTACTGTTGAAAACCAAGGCTACTCTGACTCCGGAAAACCTTCCCCATATCCCACCAAAAAAAATGTTATCTCTTTTAATACCTCTTTATTTCTTTCTGTATCTCTTTTATGTACTGTGTGCAATTTCCGTGGATAAACTATTTCATATTGCTGAACTCCAGGTAATTTCTTGCTCATGCTCCCTAGGGAGAAACAGATTTACGTTTATGAAAACACAATATTAACTTATTAAAAACCATATTTCATGTTTGTCAAGACTGATTCTTTTGGGCTGTATAGTCATTCATCTGTTGCACCACTCGTTTCTCCTGTATTCTCTGCACTGGCTCTGGTCTGCTAAGCGGTCACCCTCATTATGTGACCTAACATAAGGTTTGTTACAGACTGGATTTCAGATGAGTTGACATACCTGGCTGTTTCCAGGTGTCAAAATATTTTATGCAATTCTTTTTGAATTTCTTTCCCCAGCACCAGTCAGAGGTTTCAAGTACCAACACGCTAGACCAGCTGTGCAAGGTGCAGCCTTTGCCTTCACATTTTGCAGATGACATGAATTGAGTTACACAGTTCTGTGAAATTAGTGATCTCCAAACCTTATCACATGATGACATGCAAGTTAAGAATGCCTCTGGATAAGCAAGTAAACTCATACAGTTCACCACAAGCCTGGACCAAGCCTAGATTTCTTATTTAGAAAGCTTTTCAGCTTTATTGTAAGGTGTGTTGTATGTCTGCAGTGGCTATAAAGAACTTGTTGAGGAAAAACAGTGATGATGAAAAGTGGTTTTTTGTTCTGCTTCTGAGCCTGAGTGAATCTTGACAAAAGTTAATTTGTGGCCTGACTTGAAAGGGTGGTCAGCACATGTTGCGTCATTTGAAGTCAATAATAGCAGCTGGTGCACAGCATTTGAGAAAACAGGGTCATACAAGGGATGTGTTAGTTTCCAATAAGGCAACAGCAGGTTTTGCATGCCTCCTAAGCAGTTTAATCTCCTACAAAAGGTCATTTCATCTGAATGGGCAAATTCTTGAGGGCTCAGCACTAAGCACAAGAGCCTGTGTTTGGAAAAAAAAAAACCCCAAACCCCACACCGCAAACAACAAAGGGAGAGTGCGACTCCCATGTTAATTGTCTGCCTCAAGGCCAGATTTTTACAGGAGTGGGGCATCCAATTACTGTAATTTTCCGTATCTGGAACAACAGAGCACATCCTCATGCAAATTGTTCCAGTAAAATAAACAGATTAATTCTCCATAACTGGTTTATTTGATTAAACCCTTTCCAAAAATAATTGCAGAATAGACTTGGTTGTATCTTGACATAGCTGAGTGCTGTAGAGAAAGGCATGATGGTGTAATAGTAGGAAGTCCTGAGCAGTTATCTTGCATCAGCTGAGCCATTACGCAGTACACAGTAACTATCCATGCACATGCAGTTAGCAAATACCAAGGGCAAGTTTGTTACTGTAATTTACAATGATGTCTTCTGTTTTATTTTAAGCAACTAACGTTTACATTTAAAAAGTCTTTTGCCTTGCAGATGTAGTATTCCCATGAGCTTAAAGTACATTCTTACATAATGATCAGAGTAGTATTTTAGGCCTTTCAGAACAGACTTCTGTACTCCAATTTTACCTATCCACTCCCTGTTGCAGACTCTTTTTATAAGGCCAGCTGTAGCCCAAATCGTTCAAGTTTAGGCTCAGAATTAAACTTGGCCTTTTCCTGCAGTGTGATACAAACGTTTCGAGGAAAATGGGTTAGTTTTGTTCTGGAACAAATCATTTCTTAGATGTAGGTTTTTTTAATCAACTCAGTATGTTGTCTTTGTCTTGCTTCAAGCATTGTCTTGTGTCGGTAGCTTTAAGGAGGAAAGAAATTCCTTGGGCCTCATACAACAGCTAGAAAAAGTGCTAATAAGGAATAAATAATTATGTACTTTTCCAAGAGCCTAACCAGGAAGAAAAAACATTAGTGAGGACTTCATTGACAATGAAGGTTTGGTTTTGTCAAGAAACAAAATATATAACACCTTAAGCATTAGCACTGTACACATTTTCAGATATTCTGTGCTACTAACGAAATCATAAAGATACCTGCCTGAATACAAACTACGTGCCTAATTATGCATATAAAACCTGTGCACACTTGTGCATGCCAAGCTCTGAAAAAAATCTCTTCCCGGTTGTCATGAAATGAAAGAAACAATGCGCATGGGAAAAAAAGTGTGGTCTGTTAAGGTTAAGTCATATGAATACTCAACCTGAAGTATCACACAGATAATAAGGGTGCTAACTATTTTAATTCAAGTAATGTCATGAATTAAATTCAAATAAAAGTCTTGTCTTTTACGGCCAAAATGCTGTCAGTTTAATAAGTTGTCCCAATTGGTAAATTGTCTGCTCGTTTGCAGAGGAACTGCTTTCTTAATATGCTCACAAAACTAACCAGTTCTGCGTCTTTAGGCAATCTACGGCCAGTTTTCACACAAGTAAATAATTCTCTAACTAGAGAATTTTAGATAATCACTTTGAACAGAAAGAGAAAAAAAAGCAAACATCACAAACTTCAGCAATACCATTTTTTTTTTCCAGTGGCTTCAATTCACTGTTCTTCAGTATTATCTACATGTTAATAATTAAAAATTCATAAAAGCTGTACAAAGTTATCCATAGCAACCACTGATAAAGGATTAAAAAAAAAAAAGGAAAAAAGCCGTACCTTGGAGAAGAAGCAGCAAAACAACAGAAACAAGAAGTATGTTAGTCATCTCAGTTGCACTTGTCTGGCAGTGGTTTCCATGGACTGGGGAAGTTGGGTTCCCAGGCTGTCTCTGCTTTGAGCAGTCCTCTCCTGTGCAGTGAATGAGAGGAGTGAGTTGCTCAGCTTTATCCTTGTTCCTATATGAGGAAGTGTTTACTAAAGGTGTTGCACAATTTTCAAGTCAGTGTTACAGCAAGCGGAAGTTCCTGCTGGTTAGTTTATGTCACACGAATTGTGATATATTGATTACTTCTTTGAAATAAGTTCCCTAGAACTGTTCGTCAGGAAAAATAAAAATAAATAAATAAATAAAGAGGGAGATCGGAGTGGTCCTTATGTTGTCTTTTTATAGTCTGGCTGGTAAAAAGCTGCAATAAAAAGAGTGGATACCACTGGTGGCTCAAGGAATTGGAAAGTTTTCAAGAGGTTTAGGGTAAAACAGGTACGCAGGGCTTGTGTTAAAGATGTGTTTCAGTTCTTGCTGATTACCATTTAATCTGTACGGAAGGGAAGGGCTTAGAGTACCAGTAAAGGTACATGTAATTCTGTATCTGTGAATCATATCTACAGTATAAACACCGAGTAGGTCCTTTTCTGCCCCTTCCATCTATATTAGTAATGTTTGCTTGAGGTTCATGTGAGAATGCCTAAATAAAAGGGCATGCAGACAAGTGAGCAATCAAGGTGATATCTGTCAAATAATATTCTAAAAATCGGTGCTAGAAACTTATCACATTGACTTAGTTGTAATTAAATAGTACTATGTGCTTCTTAGGGTTACAGCTGTCAATATAGAGCTGCTTTATAGAAGTTTAACTTCATATGTTAAAATAGGTATTGCAGAGTACATAGAACTAGAATGGATTGTGCTGTATACTGCAGTATATGAATATAATTTTATAATAGCAACACACATTGCGCAGTAATTTATATATTTATTACATTCATTAATAAATAAATAAATCTATATAAATCTACAGGATAATTTTTACTGCCATAACTAACAAAAGTTCACACTTCTAGTATAAGTATTATTGGATAACTATTTCTATTTCAGGTATGTGTTGAAAAGTTCTGATTTTTTAAAAATTGAAATGTGAAGTTGTAAATTTGAATTTTCCCCTTAGATTTTGCTAAATCTTCAGACATTCTGCGACAGATTGGAAGCTACCAACAAATGTGCTCTGAGCTTTCTTTAAGGATAGAATGGCACTAATTATTAGCAATTTATGTGCAATGCTGATGGCAATAATCAACTTAGGTGTAAAACTGGCAATTTAGTAGTAAAACTTGATTCTATGACAAGAGCCTGATATCTGTGTGTCTTTATTTTGTTTAGCCATGTTCAGTGAGGCAAAGTGATTTTAAAATGGATATAAAATGCTGCTGAACAGAAGGAGGAGAGCTTCACATCACTTTGCATTGCTTTGCAGTGGTGTAGGTGATGGAGGCTGAGTGCAGAATAACTTCCTGTCATCCCCTGTGCAAGTATTGCACCCCAAGCGTTGCTTTGGGTTCAGCTGCTCTGAGGGATGCAGGGGAACTGTAAAATACTGCTTCACAGGAATGTATCACAAGCGTAGACCAGACACACTGTCTGGCCTCCAAGCCTGCTCCAAGATGGGCTAGTGCAAACACTGTGTTTTTCATGAGTAACGTTGGGTTTGAAAGGTCTCTGAAAGTGTTTGACAGCCTCTGGAACAGGATTTGGTGGCAGGAAGAGGGCCTGAGAGAAGAAAAGGGCATCTGTCTGCCAGAGACATGATAACTACCCTCAAACTTCTTCTCTGCTGTAGGATTGAAACCCAGGAGTTCTGGTGAGCTGCAGCAGCATTACCGCAACTCGGGTCAATATTAATCTCCCACCTGCTATTATAACACCACTAATTTTAGCTAGCACTGTGCTCTGACAAAGGACACCTTTCTAGATGGACCTTCTGTCTTCTTCGAGTGCCTTGAGAGCTGAGCCTTCCCAGGACAGAGCTGCAACCTGACACTCCTGGGACAGTAATGCTTTTTGGTAGCAACTTTGGGACACTATAGCTTGGAGACAGAGTGAGCCTAATTTCTGTAAGAAAAGTCACGTACCACACCAAACTGTGTTGCCATCCCCGGTTATGAAAGAACACTTCAGGCAAAGAATTCATGAAGCATCGCTGTGAAGGCTTTGGACATACCCCTGCCAAGGTATTCATTTCAGTTGCAGCGAGCATCAGAGAAGAGCTGTGTAATTTAATTTATGTCGGTGTCTTTTTAGTTCTGTAAAGATAAAGCCTAGTCTAAAAGGTAGACAATTTATTATTTTAAATGTTATATGAACGGAAATAAGCAGTGCATTCTTGAACTATATCTTTGCCTTACAAAAATAATTAAGAAAAATAACTGTGAACAACTGGTTTTAAAAATGCGTGGCTGCTATCCGAGCATTTATCTTAGCTCATTCTCTCTGCGTGACGCTCTTGAAAACCGTGTACTGACCCCACCAATCTCCTAAGCTAATGTTCTTAATAAGCTGTGCTTTCGAACAGAGTATAAAGGAGAATTACTTTATGAGTAGACACAACATCCCAAGAAAGAGCTGGCATTAAGAAGGGAATGTGATGTGGTGAAGGTCTTGGGTAGACTTGAAAGGGAATTGGATGTAATTTCCTCTTGTGAGTTGAGAAGCATTAGATGTTTCTGCCCTTGCTTCAGCGATTCTGTAATAGTCTGATTGTAGCTTCTTCCCCCGGAGGTGGTCAAAGAGGTATCTGCGAGGTCTCAGCTGACAGGAAAGCTGCTTCTGACTTTTTGAAACCCCTTAACAATTGTGCAATGTCTAAGTGAGCAGTTTTTGTATTCGTGGGGGGGTAAAATTGGGTAACAAGTTTGTCTCAACTTGTAGTAACTAGAATATTGGTATTTTTAAATCAAGTGCTATCTGCTTAGTTAACCAAAGGAAGCAGAAAAGGGTGAAATTCACCCCTGCACAAATCCTGCCATGTGAGATTAAACTGAGTATTAGAAGTAAAATGATAGTTGTATGCTGGGGCACTAGACGGAGCTCAGGAAAAATCAGGGTTCGAATCACTTTGCTTCTGGCTTGTCCTAAAGTTGACTTTGAGCCAGGTTTGCAAAGGTACTAATGCACCTAACAGGAGTTTTCAGGAGTGTATAAACAACATAGGTGTCTGTTTCCCCTGCACTTCAATAGGTGTATGTTTAGCCACAACAGTAAGAACACCCATATAGCTACTACAGACAGAGATAAGCAGTTGAGAGATAATAATTTTGTTCTTCCATGTATCTCCATTTGTTCCCTTCTGCTTTTCCCCCATCTAACCCTGGGACAGCTTCGGCAAACAGCTCAGCAGCTCTGCCTCTTAGCACAGCGTCCACATCCTGTTCCTCCTGGGAGCACATTCAGGGAAAGAATGTGGTATTTCACACGCAGCTACCACCAGACCAACCGTGGGTCTATTGGATCAGCTCAAATAGTAACCTGCCTTCCGCCTTCCTCCATTTTCTTTTGCCCAAGCTTCAACCGAAGCCAGCCTGCAGATTATTTTTCTCTGACATACAAACAAAACCACGTGGCTTCTGCATCTGCGTTCCAGCCCTACGGTCCTCTTTGCTTCCTCTGTCTATTCGCAGCTGCATTCCAGTCTCCCCACAACCTGCCTCTGTGTGCCAGCCCCAGGCCCTTCCCCTCCATTTCCAGAGCTGATCCAAACCCCATTGAAGTCAACAGAAGACCTTCTATTGCCTTCCAGGGCCCTTGGATCAGCTCTACAGTTCCTCTTTAAAACCTACTCTACATAAAGCTTTTTCTTGTGCTTGCCTCTCTTGTCCCACACATTCCCAAAGTGAATTATCCTTCTTTTCCTCAGCCACCAGTCTTCAGTGTTTTGTCTGTCTTATTTTCTGGGTTTCTGTTGAAGGCCGTAATCAGATGGCTGCTTTAGACCTGTTCAGAGTGTTAGGAAATGTTACCTCCTTTCTAGCTATTAGTTACCCGCTTCTCAGCTTATGTGCAGCACTTGGCTACTTTTGTATTGCCAGGGTTTAATATAAAGTAAAATGCTTTCACCTCTACTGTGATTGAAACTAACTTAGTGATTACCAGCTGAGTTATTTTTGTTGTGGCTCTAGTCAGATCACATACTGTCATCTGATTCTGACTAATGAAACCTCATTACAAACTTTTTACATCTCTGTCACCCTTGGAGAAGATCATAGACATATATGGTATGTCACAAATATGTTGCTTCCTTCTTTCCTTCCCTTTTCAAAATGCAGGACAGAAAATGGTTACTTCATCTTCCTTCTGTATCCCTCTTCCCTAGCTGCATTTTGCTTAATTCTCCTGCACCAACATAATGTAGTATATACAGTAGCAATCTAATGCAGACTATAGGCAGTTAATTGAAGGTACAGGACCTTTCGATATATTTCTCAAGAACCACTAACTTCTCATAACTTCTTGACGTGAAGAAGGTGATTTTTTGAAGGTTAATGCTTCTCAGAAAACACATGCAACCCCATTTCTGGCTGTGCTGCGTGTTGTGCAATTGTGTGTGCACATAGAAGCTGTTCAGTGTTCTCCATCTGTACAGCATGAGTGACAATGCAGATCATTGTGAATTAAGCACTGTGGTCTTAGTTCTTTTCTTTTTTTAAAGTAGTGCTTATTGTATTGCTTATACTTGTATTGCTTATACTTGTAGTATGTGAGGTCTGCCTCAATTTTGCCAAGGGACGGGGGAATCCTACTTGCTACGATGTGGTATCTAGCACAATTCTCTCCTGGCTAGCATCCACCTGGGGCTCTGTTTGCTATGCACAAGGGCAAAGAGTGGGTCAATTCTTTGAGCTGGGTTTTGGGAGGGAGGAGGCACCACCCAAGGCTGTGGGTAGACCTGCTAAGTTGTGTTAGAGCTGTGCAAGGCAATGGGTGTGCATGACAAAGAACGGATCCACACCTTAGACCTCCACAAACTGAACCTCATCTCTGCCCATCCTCTCCCTCCTTCACCCTTGCATTGCCCATGGAAGGTCTTGCACCTGCCTGCCCTGCCTGCTGTCCTGCCAGCTCTGCCACAATCAGGCCTTTCAGCTCAACTCCTTTCCCTCATGGGGAATTTGGAGAGAGCTGGCAAGACATGCAGCTTTTTTCTGGCAAACAAGAAAGGGGAAGCAGAACTATTTTACCTGGATGACCTGTCATAGTGTCTCCAGTCTGATGGACTCCAATTGCTTCCCACACACATAGAGTACATAGAGAACATTTTATTGAGTCATCTTACCTCTGCGCTTGAGGCAAGAACATGAACAAAGAAACAACTGTCCAACCTGAGCTACCTCTGCAGCAGGAGATTTTTCCTGGCATAGGAAACTTGATGTAGTTACTGACAAAGAGCTCCCAGTGTGGACAGGGCTACCCAACAGCCAAGCTGTGCTTTGGACCAGCAGAATAAAGGTGCCTTCCACTTGAGTAAAACAAGCCCTGCAGGTACGATTGTGTCTACATCAGGATGCCATGCCTAGCACAATGGTATTTTCTTTACCCCAGTCAACATCCTTATGTGATACAGACTACATACTACAAATAGCCTGGGCTTTTGCAGCAACTGCAGCTCCCCTGTCTCTAGCCTAAGAGTTCTTCTTGGCCTACTCTGCTGCCTCAAATGATGTGTGGGTTTTGCTGTTCATTTTCTGTAGCTGCCTTTTGCTTTTTAAGGCCTTAATCCTGTCAAAGAAGAACTCGCCCAAAACACCTTTAGACTACTCTGACCTCCAACATGCAGATTTTATATTCTCCTGATGTCTATGAGAAATGTCTTCAAAAGATACAAAGCAGTCAGAAATCAATCACATTAATGACCGCTCTGAAATTATCCTGGTATCCATAATCTCAGCAACATAACAGCGAGCAGGTAGGCTTGTACCCACTTCACATGAATGCAGGGTAGCTGAAGCCGTTTCCCAACCCACTTAATCCACACAAAAAGAGCTGTGCAGAAGTAAGTGCATGGCAGCTACTCTGCAGTAAACCTGACAGTCGTGTTTTGTTGTACAGTGAGAGACACCTTGACCTGCAGTGAACAAGCACGTTCTTTCACACTGAGATGAAAGCATGTGTGCAGAGGTAGCTGAGGAGGGGGTGAGCTGCACGTTTACTCCTTACCTTACCTTGCAGTGACTTAGTCAGATGTGCATGCTGTTAAGACCACTGAGTAGGGAGGCTAGCGGGAAGGAGCTGCCACCAGGTAAATTGCGTGCCATATTCTGCTGACTTCCTCATGGAAATGCTTGCTGTGATGAATGTATCCCAAAGTGACATTTGCCTTTTGTTTCCTATGTTAACCACTTCCTTCTTTTGCTTCCAGCTACTTGTGAGAATGAGAACAGGGGCTTTGTGCTATTCCTTCTGGAAAGGCTGGCTGCTCAGAGATAATCCCTACCCACAAAGGTGAGGAGACGATTCTCCCCACTCCTTCTCAACTGCAGACTTCTGTAATTATCTGTGGCTTTACTAATCTTTTTTAAAGCCTGTCTCTGAAGCAACAGACATGGTGTGATTGGCCCCAGATATTCTTTGACACTATCCTTTCAAGATCTAATGACAACTGAGCAGGCACAAATGCAGTTAAGACCATCTCACACCTCCTTATTAGTAAGAATCAGACCTCAACAGTCTAATAATACCTATCTTTTATATAATGCTTTTCATGAGTAGGTCTTAAAACACTTTCACAATAAGGTTAATATTTCCCCATCTTATAGGTGGGGAAACCTGGGACGTACAAATTGGGTGGTTTGCTGCAGATGTCCATGCAGTCTGGTGGCAACCTTCTGGACCAGATTTATATCTTTGGGATTGTATGAAACTGAGCTTGCAATGAGCTATCACACCTTGAGAGAGAATATGGACAGCGTTTACACTCAGGGCAGGATGTTGGTCATCTGTTTTTTCATCTTGTTTTAATGTGAGCAACTATAATGAAAGCAAAAAAGCAAAAAAACCCAAACCCACTGATGAGCTGGAGCATCTGTGAATACTTTGGCTGCAGGGACTGCAACACTTGAACATGTATTGTTACTTCTTGTTTTGTCTTCATTAAATTAGGCCTTGAGAGTGCTTACTTGCTATTGCTGACAACAGGCAACCTCCTAGTCTGTGTGACAGGATAGATCAAGGGATTGAACTGCACTGTTTCCTTAAAGATGGATATCTGTTCTGCCTTAACACTTATTCAAATAATCTCATTTTACTTATCTAAACAGCTCTGCATGCTTCAGCTGCTCTCAAGCAGTACCTGAGCCTTTTCTTAGGTATGAGCATGTTAATGATGTATCTGAAATGCTGTACTAAGTTGGGGATTTTTGGACCCTTTGCATTTCTAGCAGGATGTGTGAAGGATGTTGCTTCCAATCCTGGTTTTGAATGGTCAAATGTGCCTTTCAATGATACTTATGCTCAGATGTCTCCAGCAAACTAGGGGGACCAAACAGCTGGGGACTGAAAACCATTGCTCTCAGTGTATCTACAGTACAAGTGGTGAGGACAGTGCCAGAAGCCCTCTGTGATACATGAAGGTATGTCTTTCTTCTGAGTAGGGACAACCATTTTTAACACTAGCAAGATAGAAATTATAGATGGCTCTGTTTACTGGGGCCTTATCCTGGTAGACATGAGGCACAGAGTACCTGCCAGCTCACATGGTTTTATGGTGAGTCTTAGTACATTTATTGCTTTCCCTAAAGTTGTGATCCCTGCAGTCATGTGAACAGTTTGCAGTCTGGGCTTTCAGTTGTTGTTGTTGTTGTTGTTATTATAATTAAAAAGAAAGCAGTTTTCTAAGTCTCGGGGATCTGGAGAAATGCTTGAAAACATGAACCTGAGCAATGTAAAACTGAGAAAATAAAAAGAACTCCAAATGCTTTTTTTTTTTTTTTAATCTCCTCGTCTCTTTTTTTTTTTTTTTTTTTTTAGGCCTGGCTGATGGTTTTGAATGCTTGGAGTTGGCAGTCCTGAGTCCTGGTCTGAGCCATTCGCTTTTCCAAAGAGGCTGCAAGCCATCAAAAGAGAAAAGGTGAATTAAAGCATGTATTTAATCCTGCTTTACAGATGTAGTACTTTAGAGAGTTTGGGACTAAGGACTCAAGGTCTTATAGGAAGTCTGTAGTGGCATAAAGAACCGATTTCAGATCTTCCAAGTCTCAGTCTTCTCTGCAGCAAAGTAGCCTGGAACCTCTACTAATGATGCTGTGTCTCTTCTGGCTGGGAAAAAAAAATTGCAAATAGTCCTTGACTGGGTGTAAATGAGCAGAGCTTCAGTGATTTGGTCATGGAGGGGTCAGTTCTAAATGGAGAGTTCCCGAATGCAAAATACAATTCAGTAAAAAGTGATCCCTGCCTACCAGCTCCCCTCATCTTGTGATCAGGAGCTCATTTTGTGTGGATCATGTTTCTCCTGCCACCTTCCACATGCCCTGTGAGAAGGACAGGCACTGAGCACAGAAGAGAAGGAACAAAGGCAAAGCCCAGTGTGGCTGTTTACTCACTCCATGCACTGTTGTCTTCGATCAGATAAGCCTGTGGCCATATGGTGGAGTATTTCCAGATCCAAATCAGCCAGAAGAAAGTGAGACTGCAAGACAAACACCAAACTTCTCAAGTTTCGTCTGTCCCAGGTATGTACCTGCCCCATCAAGTCATATGATAGGGAACGGTCTGTGATTCCCATGCGGAGCATGCCTTTTAGTTTCATCCTCCTCTAAGGTGTGCATCTTACTGCAGCTATATTTTCCTGCATCAGGATTTTACCCACTAAATAGGGCAAACTGGTGAAGGGGGGTGAAGGAATCGGGTATTGGGAAGAAAAACTGCACCTGCCATATAGTAGGTAGGTTGTTGCTCTAAAGCTGCCAAGACATGAGATACAGGAGGGCTACAAGAGACAGGAGCCAACCCTGTGAATGACACTTCTGGTGGATGGGGCCTGGCAGGTTGGCAAACTCTTGTGTTCGCTCTCCACAACAGCATCTCCAAACAGAGGCAACAGGTTAGTCCGTTGTCCTAACCTGTCCGTACTCAGTGTGTAAACATTAGCTAATTCAAAATTTACTGACTTGCATTTATTTTTCTTTCTAAGCTGGAACACAGCCAGGCTTTAATTGATGTCATTCAGCCAAAACTTATTTACCACCTTTTCCTGGTTTCCGTGTGACTTTTGGCCTGTTTGACTGTTTTAATTGTAGGCAAAGTAAAGACTGCTTTAAAATTACATTTGTATGGGAGAAGTTTTTAACCATCCTGTTTAAAGAGTACATTCGTTGAGTGCCAATCCAAACATACACAGGTACATTAAATAGAAAAGGTCCTTTCAAATTATTACCTGCAAAAGGTGAAATTCTGAAAATTAAATCAAATAAAACAAACTTCCAAATGCATTTAATTGCAAGTTAGTCAGTTTTACGGAATACCATACCTTTATTAGCTGACTATTTTTGAGCTGCTAATCCACACTTTCCTGTTACTGTTGCTGTTTTAATCCTGAGAAAACAAAGGAAACTATTTTTAAAGAACAGACTTAGTAAAATATTTCATAGACAAGATAGCAAACGGCAGTAATGTCCACTCCAGCTTAGCACAGCTCACCAGCACTGTATGAAATATTTCATATGCACAATGGCAGCAGTTCCAAGGTTAATGATGATAAGCAGTTGCCATAGAGTGGCTCTTGTTGTTGTGGTCTTTCCTTGTATTATTACAGCTCTTGGCTTTGGTTGGCTTTTTATAAGCTACCACTCTTCCTCATCTCATTTATTGGAGGCTCTGACAGCACTGATAGGATCAGTAAAGATTCCCCAAATCCCTGCACTATATTAATGTGCTGTTAGCAATTACTTACGTTATCAAACAGTGGCAGAGACACTTAGGTATTTGCTAATACCATTCAAATACAAGCATAAAAGCATTATTATATGTGAGGGATAAGACCTGAGCAATTCCTTTTCACTGCCCCAGCTCCATTCAAATGGGGTTATGGCTTTAAATTTGCACCACTTTAAAGAAGTAGTGGGAGGATGACTCATGCATTTTGCAGAAGAGTTACACCTGTTCCCTATGTGCCACCACCTACAGGCACCACTGTCCCTAAACTGAGCCCTTTAATGGTTTCATGCTGCCAAGGATGAACATCCAGCACTCATCTGTCTTTCACATGCAGCCTATGTATTACTCATGTTGCTATTGCAGCCTTCAGGTGCAGAACTATGGGCTTTGACTCGTGCACAAAAGCAGGAAGAAATATTAAAGCAAAACAAAAAAAAGCCCTTAAATTCTGATGCATATTTGAACATGTGGCGTCTCACCTGAGTCTTCATTATGTTAGCATTTAGAGTCTTGATTTGTGTGTCTGCATGTAGATAAGAGAGGAGGAGAACTTGCATAGGCACAGAGTAGATTACAAAATCTTTAAGTAAATACCCCATGTAATCACTGCTTTTGTGTGTGTGGCAATTTCTCTAGTTGGTTTAGTTAATCATTTCCAAGTTCCTTTCTTAAAATAAGTCTGGTAGATATTTTTGAGCTCTGATCTGATGCCTAGGAAAATTAATGGGGTTTTTTCTCTTTTTGTTTTCAATCGTAAAAATTTGGGAAGGCCATAGTAAACTTGGAAGCTTGCTAAGATAGTAATCTGGAGCCAGAGTTGGTTTTGTTTTTTTTTTTTTTTTAATTTCATAAAACTTCAGGGAAACATTTTTTTTAAGTTTTTGTTTTCTTCTGAGCATCCTGGCCTTTGGCAGTTCTGTGCAAAAAGTGCCAGAGTGCCCCAAGAAAGGCTGATTTTGCAATATTTCCAAGCTCACTAGTGCCATGAAGTAGTAAAACAAAAATCATGAGAAAGAAACATTACAAGGTTTCAGGAATAAAATGTTTGGGGATACAATTGCCCAAGTATTCTACTAGATCAACACTATAACTTTTAAGGTCTTTTATCAGTGATAGAACAGAGTAAAATGAATAGAAAAACTTTATAATGTTTATTCATGTTAAAGGTACCCAATTTTACAAAAGATTCTATGGTGAGTCCAACAGAGACATGAATAAAAGTGGAAAAATATAAAATGAAATTATGTTTTATTGAATTGCAATGGATTCTTACTCTACTACGTAAATAACCTTACTTAATCAGTATACACTTTCATTTATATACTATTTAAAAAGAAAAAAAAACCACTTTTTTGTTTTCCTAAGTCTTTTTATATTCTGCCATATGTGATGAAACAGTGTCAGCAAAAGATAAGTTACTCTGTGTGTTTAATCATTCTGGCTGTCAACGTCCATGAGAATTTGCAATCACGGGTATAGATTTTGTTACTGTATTCCCTGGGAAATGAGGGCTGCAGCATTTGGTATCCTTCGAGGAGACTGCTTTGGTTGAGTTAAGAGTGAGCCAAGGTATCGGGAGCTGTTTCTCAGCCACGTTGCAAAACAGCACTGAGTCCGGCTTGACACCTGAAGAGGGGTCAGGCTGGAGGGTGGTAAAGCAAAGGGGCTTGTGGAAAAGATGGGATCTTCCCTGGGTAATTTATAGCCATGTTTTGAAAAGATCCTAGGATTTTTAAGTACCCAACCTCCCATTTCTTTCTGTGAAAGCCAGATATGTAGTTCACTTATGACTCTCTAAAAGTCTCTGGTTTCTGCTTTGTGGAGGTTTTTTTATTACTGCTAAGAGAAGGAGTTTGGTGTGGTAGACAGCAGTGTCTGTCTGGTACAAACCAGAGCTCACAGGGCATTGCTGCTTCAAGAGGGCAGTTCCAAGTTGAATTAAGAGTTGACTTTTCTATGCCATTATTCTTTGACCATGCAAGAACGTACAGAGACAGGAAGAGCCCAGGGCTAATCATCTACTTTTAATCCCACATAATGTGCTTTTCATTGGTGTCACTATCTAATTCTGTATAATCTTGTACCCTGGCAACCCACCTTTATCCTGAGGAAAGGATAGCCCTCTTCTTAGAAGAATGGGTGCTCTAATGAACAATGCAAAATTCTGTCTGTGTTCAATATCTCCATTAACAGCTGCAAAATTTAAACAAAATTTCTTCTGTGATGTGTGTGAGAGAACCTTGTGCTTGTGGTGACATTTGGATAGTAAATATATGGGAGTCTACCCTATAAACAAAGCAGGAACATCCCTGGAGTGAGATCCTCTCTTCCTTGTCCTTTTTACACTGGTTAGGGCAGAAGTACCTCCTGCAGATCGTGGCTTGTTTTGCACTATTGATCATTTTCACCCACTTGCCATCTTGTGAAGCTAGAACTGGCATCCCGGGGGATGCTGCAACATGCCCTCTCTGACCTGCAAGGCCATCCCTGCGCATGAGCATGTGGCATACTGACAGGTACCAGTTACAGATCCCTCAGAAGCTGTCTGAAGGCGGCGTGGGACGGTGGACAGGCAGGACATGGAGCTCACCAGACCTGTAGCTGTTCTAGAGACCTCTCTTTCACTGCAGGTTAGGCTTTACTATCAACTGTCATTGACAAAAACCCCTTGGACTGGCAGCCACCTTCTGATGGGAGGAAGAAGTCGAGAGCCAGACAACTGCCAAGGTAACAGCTTATCCAAACACGTCAGTTTATTCTGCAGTTTATTCAGTAAATTGCCCTGTCCGAATGAAATTTGATGGGAAATTATTCCAAGCATGGAACATAGCTTACAGTATGTCCACAGCTGCCACGTATCTCCCTATTTGAATTAGAGCAAATCTGATGCTTAGGAGATGTTATTTTAAAAAGTTGAAATCTACTCAGCACATTTCAGAAAATGTCCTGTTGATGAATGCCATGAAAGCGATTGTCTACGATATCAGCATTTGCCAAAAATTTAGGTTATGAGATCTCTGCCACATCATTGTTATTTGCACTCATTAGATTCTCATCAGATTCAAATTTCCTTCAAAAGGTTCTGGTAGGAAATTAAAATCTTGCCATAGAGGTCAATAAAATGAATCTGTCATTCTTTCTGTTAAAATCTTAAAACTTCAGTACTGTGCCCTTTTAGAAATAAACTTGGTGACTTTATACTTCCTAAGCTTTAGATAACAGATAGAATGAGCTTAGAAGGTGAAGCCATAAAAGAGCTTCTTGTTACAGTTCGGTAGCCTGTGCTTGCTGACTTGTTCTCATAAATACTTCCCAGAGATACACCTGCCTGTATGGTAACAGCAGTTCCTGTGCAAATAAGGCAGCTTTACACTTTGAAGGCCGATTTTGGCCGGGATGCATTTCCTGAACATTTCCTTGCAACTTCTTGCTCAGATACAAGGCAGGTATACATGAACACACATTTGCTCACTTACTCATTCACACAGCGCTCTGTTTCTCATACAAATTAAGCCTTTTTTCACCACTCTGTAAGAGGAAATAAAGTGGCCGTGATTTACAATAATTTCTTCCTTAGTGCTCTGCATTGCTAACAGCCACTGCCATACTGTGTTATAGGAGATGTAGTGTAAGTGAGCTTTGGGGACATATGGAGAAACACGCACATATGCTTGTAGGTGCACAGAGACAAGTAGGTTTATGTGCATGTGTACGCAGAGAAGGTATTTGTCATCTTGATACAGAAAGCTCTAATTTCTAGCATGAAAAAGAGTAAATAGGGCTTTTCTTCTCTTCAGGAGTGTATGTTTAATCCCTTGTCCTATGATAATTTTCTTTGAGCACTTCTGAACTTCCCACTCATGGGACCAGATTTTTTAGCCAAAAGCAATCAGCTGAGGACCCAACTCTTCATTTCACCCAGGAGACTCTAAATGTGGGCCTTTGTTACCACACTGCACCTTTTAAAGACAGGCTTGCTTTTGCTGTAACACCAGAATGCTCACACTGAGCTTCTTGAATAAGTAGTTTAGTAAATGTACCTTTGTGATGAATTGCATGAGCCTGTCCAAGCGTTTTGAAAAGCTGCATAAATATTATTAGATCTTTTTCACAAGGTGGAAAACAGAAGAGCAAAGGTATTTACCTGAGTTATTGTCAGGGCTGGGGATGGACTGCGGGGTGTGCCAATGCTGGGATTGGTAATGAAATCCAGAGGCAGGTACCTGGGGTGATTTGGGAGTAAAGGTCAGCGGAGATCGTTCTCCAAGCTCCCTGCGGTTTTGGTTTCTGTTGGTACCCAAGCTGATGAGGTTAAAGATAGCATCGAGGTCTCTAACTGCACTCTGGACTCAATCTGCTGTGTAGGCTCAGACACCTCAATAAAGCATTTAGGCTCAGGTTCTTCAAAGAGTCCATGGGAATACAGTGCCTAAATGCTAAGGAAGTGCAAGTCAAGTTGTAATGACTGGGGAGGAGGGAAGAGAGGGAACATTTATGAGCGATTTAGAGGCCACATCATCCTTCTCTTTCCCTGAAGTGACAGTAGAATTTTAGGCTTCCCAGTCACACCACACTATTAGAAATGTTACCCATAGAAACTGTTGTCATTCAGGAAGCACTTCAGAGAAGAACACTTTTGCAGAACTGAAATTTACCCTCGAAAATATTTTGAGACTTTTGAAAGGTGCTCCAGACTGCAACTTTCCTTTCATATATGATTTTGTTCAATATATACCACAACAAAGAACAGAGGAAAAGTGGAGAGTAAGATGCAGAAGTGAGTAAGGAGTGTGAACAAAGTCAGTTCCCTGCTCTCTATAGCTCTAAACATTTTTTTAAAAGTACTTAAGATAAGGATTTATTGCTGAACAGTCTGTTGGTCTATACTTTGCCAGGTTTCACATTGCTGACTAACACCGTTCAGGTGTTACAAGCCAGTGACTATATTTGCGTCATCAAAGCACTCAACCCAAATAAGTGTGTAGGAATTTATGTCTGAAAAATTCAGTGGAAGACCTTATGGAAGGGAAAGGAGACCTTTATTTTATTTCACTTTTCTAAGTTGTCAAAAGCACCAGTACTTACACGTCCGAGTAGTCTGGGCAGGATTACTTGCAGTGGCATGGAGAAAAGGGATGCCAGCTACTCTGTCCCCATTACATCTACTGTGTTCCTCTTGAATGGTGACAATGAATTGGGTTTTGAATAGGTCTTTCAATACCCTTTTGAACTCAGCAGTTATTATGGCAAGAATAATCTTGTTTACTGTACCCTTCCTGCATCTTAAGCAATTGTCTCTTGTTTCCTCATTTTGGATATCTTACAGCTACACCCTGTTTTCCTGTTAGGGTAGCAGAAAAGAGGTACCGTACATACAGCTCTCTTTTTTGCCATCCTCTTTTTCCTCAATGAGAAGCACAGGTCTTCTGCTGACAATTTGTCTGTGCTGTGTGCTTGATGCAGAAAATACCGTCCTTGATGTTTGCCAGGATAATTGCACTCGACTGTATCCTTAGTTCTCAGTGGATACCAGTTTTTCAACCCTTGCTTATTATTTTTTCTGTGCTTATTATTTTTTCTGTGCTTTCACAAAAGCACATTTACATTCACACCTCACTCTTACCTATCTCGAAATCTCTGACACTAAACTCTACAAGTGTTACCTATTGCAAGGCTGAAAGAATAAAAGGGAGCACCAGGAAATGCTCTGTAACTACTAAAAATAGAATAGTCAGAAGAGAGGAAGGATGTGGGAGGAGAAGGAAGATGCAAGAGAGACTCTCTCAAAGCTTTTCCTAAGACTTTGAGCATTATCTGTAAAAATCCTGCAAAACAAAAGATGATAGCACCTACTCAGGTCTGTAGCAACATTTCTATTTACTCCAAGATGAGTCACTCTGAAAGTGGTATTTGTGCCCTCAGGTTTAGGGACAAGTGAATCAGTTCTGTTAAAACAAAAAAAAGCCCCAGTACCGTGGGCCCTTGAGTCCTACTTGCTGTGACAGCTTGGAACCAACTGCATTTTGGAAACTAAGCAAGTACAACTGATGTTAGGTAAGTTTCTTCTGAACTTCGCAATCTGCTCCTGGGTTTCACATTACTCTAGGAAGATTTAAAGCACTCTTAAAAGGTCACTTCTTATTAAGATACTTCAAGCAAGGAGATGGATTAATTTGCTAAGGGCAAAATTTGACCATTACATAAGAGCAGAACTTAAATAGTTTTGTGGAGAGTGGGTTTTACCTTACAGCAACCTAAGCATATCAGAGTGCTTTGATACAAACTTTACCACAGTATAACAAGAGTTTATCCTCATTGGAGACATTACTATTATTTCATTTCTTACTCAGTTTTTATTACCTGGTATTTGTGACCAGAGCTAGATAAAAGACTGCTGATTATTTATAATCATGGGTTATATAAGCCTTCCCAGAAACAGTTGTTGAACTATGAAAAATGTCATGAAAATGTCATGAAAAACATGTGTGGAAAGCACACTTAAAATCAAATTATGTATTAGTCATATTTGGTTCAGTTGCCTTGGGGAACAGAGGATATTAAAGCAGAGAATATTGCCTTTGAGCAGTGAGCTATGTGATTATAGTAGAAGACCCCTGTCATATTAGTGTTCAGTTTTATTTGATAGGTTAAGGACAGGTCATGTGGTTGGAAGGTGAGACTTGGAGCTGGTACTTTTAGAGGTGGCTTGAAAACCTCTTTTTTGTACGCGCGTGCCTGTGCAGTGCAGGTATGAGGGCTGGGTCCATGCTGTCTTGCACTCTAAATGACTGCTTTTGATAGCGCACATACGAAGTTAATGAGCGGTGGTGTTCTTACAGTAGCTTTGCACAGCAGGGGAAAA
Organism: Sagittarius serpentarius; assembly: GCA_034782735.1. NCBI lineage: Eukaryota > Metazoa > Chordata > Aves > Accipitriformes > Sagittariidae > Sagittarius > Sagittarius serpentarius. The sequence goes on along the minus strand of JAVKLA010000049.1, from coordinate 17,078,528 downwards.
ACAGTCTCTCCATTGCCTCTTTAGATTCCATTTCTCATAATGCTAGAAAGGTTGTTCAGGAAGTGTCAAACCCATCAGGAATCGCAGAGACAGGGCAAAGCTGTGTCTCTTTCAGTTGGACTCCTGCTGGGTACCTGTCCTGGTACTCAGGCCAAGGATGCGAATTTACACCTGCAGCATTGGGGCCAATGCTTCTCTGTTGTGTGTTGCTGCCATCCAGAGCTCACTGGAGTGAGGTGCATTTGAAGATTTTCTGCTTGTTCTACACATGCAAAATAAAGGCAATAAATAATAAATGCCATAAATAAAGAATGATGTTCCAAAATAGCTTCAGCTTCCAGTGAGAACAGGAAACTGCATCTGCCCCATCTGGAGAAAGTCTGTTTTGATTTCATATTCAATCTGTTCTCTCTTCCCCCAGACACTGGCTTCAATGAGAACATGATCTCTTCAAAAGAACCTGGAGGAGACCAATGTTCATAGATAATAATTTCTATAACCTTATTCAGTTACCCTTAAGTGACTCTTGATAGTTCTGTATAAAAAAAATAGGTGTAACCCTGGCTGCTTATTATTATAGTGATATATCTCAAAAGTGAAGGGTACAGAGCTACCATTTGCATTATTGCATGAGGCCTTCTGACTTCGTGTTTCAAAGAGAACAGAGACTTGAGAATTGTATTCCTGGGAAAATTGCTGTGGGGTCAGACACAGATACTAGAACCTAAGGATGGAGCACTGTGGCCCTCAGTTCCGACGGCAAGCTCTATCTGAAACATGGTGGTGGTGTCAAGGTACTCTTCTGCTATGGAGAGAGCCTGAGGAAAACCATCCCAGGGAAATTTGTGGCCAGTGAACTGCTTGCACTTCAGGGCACCTTTGTGAGCTCTTGTTATGTCAAGAATGGTTGGAAGGGACCAGCTTCTGGTCAGGAGCTCTAGGTTTTCAGGAGGGGTATTAATGTGGCTTCTTTCTTGCTTATTTTTCAACTGCTGCTCTTAAATCAAGAAAGTGGAGATCATGCTCTTACTGATTCCTATACAGCCAGCACACTTAAATTCATGTTCTGTTCTGCTGCTTTTCCTCACCCCATCCACATGAAAGAACTGGCTTCTGTGAAGGGGCAGATCCTTGGCTGGCATCAGGCAGCACAGCTCTGTTGAAATCATTGCAAATAACCCAAGGATATTGCCTGGAGTGTTTACTGTAGCGTTACCTGATTATACCTGCACAAAGAGGCACTTGTGACCCACAGTGTGACTGAGGCTTGCTGGTTAATTTTAAAACTACTGATCTGGTGTAAGGGAAAGTTCAGCCGTTTTGCTGGAGAACAAGACTTGGTTGCGAGAGCGTGCATGGGGAATGGCGAGCAGAGGCAGTGTGAGAAAACAAATACCGAGAAAGTGAGTCATCGCCTCTTTACTTGAAAGCTCCACGCTCCCCCTCTAGCAATATTCCAGCTCACATTCAGACCGTAAATCACTACCTGCCTGAACTCGTGAATTACTCATTTGTCATGTGTCCGGCCAAGTCATGCCAGGCTCCATTGCTTGAAGTGGTTAACCCCCTCGTCGGGGCTGCCTGAGTGCAGCCATCAGTGTGGGGCTGCCGGGGCAGAGCCTTGCGAAAGCAGCCGTAGTTGCTCTGCTTGGACACAAGGGAACTGCACGGAAAGCCTTGGCCTTCAGTTGGGGAAGGCAAAACAGAGTCCTGACAGGGGAGTGAAAGTCACTGGAGAGGTCTGGCTGCATTGTAGCTGTACAGTAAGTGTCTTCGGAGTGACAGGTCAGTAATTCCCAACTCAGGTGACTGATGAATTGGCAGAGCGTTAACTTTGTTTGCAGCACAGCAAGACAGTCTGGCTTTCTGCTTCACTTGCAGTTTCATAGTGATCAGTATTGTCTCATCTCATTTCCGTTTAAATTGGAGGGAATGCAATAGGAGGGACTGTCTGAGTGTCATCAGGAGCAAACGTCTCCCAGCTTGTTTGGGAGATTGGAGTTCACTCCAAATCATATTCCCTGAACTGTCCATAAGTTCAAAGAGGGGATCGAGAGCTGTGCAGAGCATGGGCACTTCAGCATGGTAGGACAGCCATGGAGACGCAAAGCCTTACTGGACCGTTACGCAAGACTGGAGATTTGAAGAACCTGCTTTCCTTCCCCTCGCCAAAGGGTCTGAGGCAAAAGCAGGTCAGCCTCCCGCCCTCATAAAACTACAGAAATCAGACAGTGCTGTTGATTCATGGGTGTTGTGTTACAGGCGGAATGATGCGGGCGTGGGTGGTGGCATTGCACTGAGACACCAGAGTGGCGTTGATAATACGAGAGGCTGCTCCGGGCACACTCAGGCTTGTTTTGGCAGTGACGGAACGGGAGAGGGCAGCAGTAATACTCCTCTCCTGCACTACCGTCCCTGCGAGCCTTCCCAGCTTGCGGGGTGCCAGGACCCCTCTCAGCTGCAGTGTTCACCTGGAGTTGATCCTTCTCTGCATTTCCAGAGCCTTTCAGGCTCTGCTGCCTGTTCTCTCTGGGTACTCTCTGTTCCCCATCTCAGGGGCAAACCCCCATATTTTTGAGGCAGAGGTCAAGAAACTTCCTAACTGCTGCAGGGACCAAGTTTTACAGGGGGTCAGACCAGTGCAAACTGGTGCAGATGTGCTCCCTTGGAGCTGTTTTCCAGTGCAGTGATGTGGATAAGATAGAGGTGAGGCTTATGTGCGCTCTGGGTGCCTCTTGGGCTGTGTTCGTGGTGATGTCCAGGGCCATAGCAGTGCTGCAGCTCAGGGGTGATCTTGGCATTTTCCATCTTCTGAGTTTCCTGGTTGAGGCTGTCCCTGCTGGAGGTCTTGTTCTGAGACTCTTGGAGTCCAACAGAGCTTTTCGGTGGAACATTAATAAAGCATTTTTCTATATGAAAATGGCTACATGATGCAGGTGATGAATTCAGTCCCAGTTTATGAGATGAAGCTAGTGAGCAGAGAAGAAAATTTACTGAGCTTTCACAGTCATCTCTCATTTCTTCCCCAGAAACCACTCCAGACTGCTGTTTCTTAGAGTTTCACAGTGTTACGGAGACATGGTCTGGGAAAACTTGCAAGAGGAGAATAGGTCCCCACTTCCCTCCTTCCTCAGCTCCCCCACAGGCAGATGAAGCATTTAAGCTTTTGTGGAAGAAAAATCTTGGACCAGTCCTCTCAGCTCTTTCTGAGGAAGACTGCTCAGGTGAGACTTAGCTGTCCAGGCAAAGATAGTTAACGCTATCCAAGATGTCACAGAAAACCTTCATGAAAAGCTGTTTCAGTTCCCATTCCAGAAGGCTGTGGCTCTCTGTGGGGGCTGAATTTCCTAGCCTCATTCAAATATCATAGAACCTCAAATGGCATTAGCTATCTGTCTCTTGGCAACTGTTCTTCTAAGCGAAGTCTTCTATAAAACAATACTGATTATACCTCATATACACCCCAAATTCCCTTTGTGGCTATAGAAACCACGAATCTGGAACTGGGCACACTTAGTCTCCTATAGCAAATTACTGACATACAGGAAAAGGGATGAGGTTTGGAGGAAACTGCAGAGAAGCCCGAGAGAGGTCTATCTAAATCACATGGCTAATGCTGTTCACCTGCACCTCTCATTTTTGTGCTCGCAAAGAAACTAGCTGGCAACTAAAACAGCTCAAGCAACTAATCCTGGGAAAAAAGAACATTTTTAAGGATTAAGCAATACAGAGACAGTATTAAGTTGTTATTTTTTATGGTTTGCATGATAGATTAGCCTTGTAGTTGCCTAGAGTTTTTGCTCTGTGGGAAGTTTTCATAGGAAGAACAGGACAGAAACTTCAGTTTCTAGTTCTGGGGAGAGGAGCTCCCTTTCCCAGCTGAGTTGGTGCTGTTGGTTTGGACCCACATTAAGATTATGCAGGCTGAGTTCTGAAGAGCTTGCACGTATTCCTGGGTTTTTTTTGTTTAAGTGATTAGTAAGGACAGCTAACAAACAAAGAGTTAGAACTTCCTGAGTTTATTCCGTTCAGTAGTTCCTGGATCCTGAATAGGAAATAATACCTGAAGGTACTGAGTTGAACTCACACTGAGAGGTAATAGAAAACTACATAGTAATATTTGAAGCCAGTAAACTGCTTACCTGCGTTCACCCAGGCAATATAGCGTTGAGCCACCTCTCCTATACTTTAAACAGAAGAATTTACTTGCTTTGGTTTATTCCTGCACAGTTGTCTTGTTTTAAAACTGCTGTGTGCCATTTGCACATTTCCATGGCATTGCTGGTAATGCTTAAGCTTAGGAAACTCTTTGTTGGCCAAGTGAGCACAGGCCTCTGCCAGGGGAAGGGTGGATTCAGCTGTAGCATTAACTGGTATTACTGTTTTGTTTAAATCAGATGTTTTGGGAGATTAGCAATGCTGATGCCCACAGGAGGGAGCCAAATACATTGCTCTCAAGAAAGAAAAAAGCCCTCACCTTTGTCTTCAGTGTCTTCACCGGGTGTTCATAAGTGAAAAGGAGTAAAAGCCAATGGCAACCTCTGAATAAACCAGCGGAGCCTCATACACCATCTCAAAGGGAACTCAAACTTATCTGGGAGATTATCTGAAAGTATTCAGGGAAAAAAGCATCATGTTGAGATATATCTCAAAGCCGTGATACCCACTTTTAACGATGGAGGACTCTCAGAAAGAGAACAGTCTTTGACCTGACCTGAGCAGCGGTAGACCCACTGGAAAGAAACGTCTGCTACAAATTTGCCATGCTCTCACCTCGAAGTGAGGAGGGCTGAGGCTCTCTCTTGTCTCCCTCTTGCTCCAGTCCCAGGCACGTCTGGATAAAAAGCCCCGTGAATGTTTGCAACCAGGCCTGTTTCCTGCAACCCTTATCACAGACCCAGCCACCATTGCCGAGCCTGGGGAGAGGGGAGGCAACAGGCATGATGTTGAGGCGCAAAAGAAAACCCTCTTTAATGACACCAGGCCCTTTGCTGAGCAGCTCCAGGAGAGCTGTGTCAGAGGCAGTGCCCTTGCAGGGAAAGTAGCCTGAGATCTGTGAACCTCTTCCTGTGCCTTGTTTTTATTTTTCCCTCTAAACAAAACTTCAGCTTTGGTATGTGGCCTGTTGCTGAATGAGGAAAATATAAAGAAAAGAAAGCTTTCAACTGGCTAAAAATAAACAGTGTTTTTATGAATATGCTGGCAAATTTCACAGAAGGATGCGATTTCTTCATCTTTAGCTTCATTAGAGACACTGGGGGTAACTTTTCCATATTAAAAGGAATTCTTTTTTTTTTTTTTTTTTGGTATTTGCTAGATTCCGTGAGATTTTGAGCTGTTTGCTGACATCTGACATTGTTTTGTGATTGCACTTGGAGATGAGGTAGTGCACCCATTTGCTTTTGCTTTGAGATGGAGTGACCTTTCTCAGCTCACTGCGGGCTGCAGCCTGGTTCCCTTTATCTGCATCCCAAAATGATAACACCAATAGACAAGACATCCTGCCAATCCACAGCCTGGCTAACCATTATCGTGCAAGTAATGACCTGTTGCTGTTTGTTGTCACCATAACAGAGGTGGTTGGAGTTGGGGGCTGGAAGTTGGCAAACCTGATCCTTTCCTTCCTAAGTCATCCAGAGGGCTATTAGGTATATCTATAACAACTCTTCTCTGTGAGCTGCCTGTGTAATGCTCGTAGGAGCTAATTCAAAATGCCATTTTTCTTTAAGTTAGATGATAAATAGTTTTGTGCCTCTTGTGTGGATGATGCTGGTTAACAGCAAAATCCTGTCTCTGAGCTCTCACTGACAGCATATCGGTAGTACAGGAATGCAACGCTACCACAGATTGTGGAGACACAAAACAAATGGTCTTTCATACAGTTACTTGATCAATGATAAAGGGAAAATTTAGAACAGCTTAAGTACCCACACACACAAAAAGGCACAAGAACAAACGACAACTAAATATGCTGTATATAATTCGTAACAGCTACGGGACTGAAAAGAAAATAGACATGTCATGCGCAATGTTTTTTCATATGTTAAAAGAATACATTCCTTTCCCCTGTGCTGTAGTTATGAATTTGTCAGAGTTCACGTTTTTCCTCTTATTATTTCTCATCATTAAAGGTCATCGTGCTTTAAAAATACGGATAGCCTGCGTCTTTGCTCTAATCCATCTAAGACACTGTATCCAGAGATTAAATCCCTGACAGAATAGTGCCAGATGATCCTTCTCCTCTATCCCCAAGTTCTTATGTGAGTGGCAGGATGGATTCTAGTAACAACAGGGCCAAGATTTCATGAAATACACGTTATCGTTCACAGTAATTAATCGTGAGACTTGCAAGTAACAGAAGTGTTTGCTTAGCTTTGTACTGCTGTGACGGGCTGTCTTTAGCAAAACAGCAGAGACCGAAATAGCAACCCAAAGCTGGAAGGTAGAACTACCAACCAGGACACTGTAAAGACAGTTGTCTAAAACACAGTCTTCACTGATGGCAGTAGATGGCTTCACAGAAAAATGTCATGAACTAACTAACTAGATGCTACCAATTCAGTGGTGGCCAATGCAGGATCTCTTTCCACCACGCTGACTTGCTGTAGATGATGTACCTTTGCAGCGACTGAAAAGGACGTCAGTCTGCAAGGCCCCATCCTTTCCCCAAGTGTAATCCTACAGACCGTCATAAACCAGGATCGCTTCTCAAGATCATGTGGTGGCTTTGCCTTGGGTCTGATTCTTCACTGTTTATATTCCAGTCTGACACCAGCACTCTTCCACTGATTTCTTTTAACAGTCCCAGTGGGGGTTAAGACAATGATTTTTAGGAAGATGTAGGGCCTTTGGGGCATCTCGGTGAAGGCCAGACTTTCCAATGTGCTCAGGTCTCACTGTGTACACATCATACTGATTCTCTTTGTAATCGTAGCCTGGAATAAACTCCATTTAGTAAATCTCTTGTGCCTTGAGTCCCAGAAGACCTCCCCTCTGACTGTGAGGAAGAAAAACGTGTATTCCGACTTCTGGGTGGTTTGGTTGGGGATTTTTTTTTTTTCTAAGTTAGTGTAAGCTGTTTATTTTTCTTTCAGGGAGCATCTCCCTATTCAAAGCTCTTCTGTGCTGTGGGTAATACAACAGTACCAGTTAAGGTTGGTCTGCAGATAATTTTCAGCCTGAGCATAAGGACAACTACACCAATGTAATGTCCATTCCTGTGCTCACTGTAGTCAAACATTGCTCTGGTTTGATCTGAGCTTGCCTGTGGTGGTGGAGGGGGATACTATATTCTCCAGCGTGGTCTGAATACGCTCTCTGGGACCCTGGCGTCTTAGTCTGTTTGCTAAATGGAGTCTGCCTAATGAAATCTGTGCTGTACTGTCCTTCACTTGTTCTTAATAAGCTGTCTGACTCAGAGCTTGTAACTTTGAGTCTTTACTATGACAACAGATAAAGTGACAAGCTTTAAAAGAAAGAGCTTGTGTAAGAGGAGGAGGGATTTGAGAACCTTTTGGCCAAGCTGTTCGTTGATTTGTCCAAACAACTGTTTTGTACCAGAAAGTTTCAGGGAAATGTTACCTTCTGGTCCATGCCTCTTAAAAGGCTGGTTATGCACAGATACCTCAGCCGAACGCTAAAGCCAATGCAAGCGCCAGTGCTGAAATCACACCTTAAACTGTGGAGTAGCTGAAAGCAGGTTTCACCGTAAATGTACAGGTCCACAAGTCTCCATCTTGTTATGATTTACATACCAGGGAAACACTTACAAACTTGGGGAGGGAATCATATTCATACGAACAGGGTCATGTTTGTTATTTGAAGCCGGCTAAAGTATGCTGTAATTCATTTGCTTTATTGTTCTGTTTTTGGTTTGCCTTTTTATTTTCTCCCCCAAAAGAAAAAGCAAACACTTCCACTGCTGTGTATGGAGATGAGAATGCCCTGTCCCCTGAAGGCACAGATACGACCAAGATTAATTTTGTACTAACTCTGTAGATCTGTGGTCCCACAAGACCTGTTCATGTGGGGAGCCACATTGTAGCCGCACAGGCTTTTTTCCGAGCTTAAGGATTAGCAAGGTGTGTCCAAGCCTAAATTAACTATTTTACTACAGTTCTGAAACTATGCGATCTTCCGTATGCTAGAGCAAGAAAACGGGCTCAACTCCTTTGCTTTGGGATTGACTAGATACTCTCCCAGAGCACTAACGGTAGGACTGGCCCAGGCCTGGATATTGGGCAGTGCAGTGAACTAAAAATGTGGTGGTATCATACACTCTTGTATAGCTACTCTGTGCTTCACGGACACGACACAGAGCCATGTGAAACAGTCTACAACCAGGTCTTCTTTCCTGCTTTGTCCCTAATCATAAACCCTTGCATGAAGGGGGTAGAAATTGCTCCATAATTTAGTACACATAGGAATTGCTTCAGGACAGCTAAAGTAAAACCTTGTGCTTGCTGCTCCTAAGCTCTCCCATCCCCTTTAAGCAAATGTCCCACAGAGAGAGCGCCTGGCCCGGCTTTCAAATAAACTGCCAATTTTTCATTTAACGTCCCCAGTGTAAGCAGTATGGATGGTAAAGAATATTGAAGCCAACTTTTGGTTGATGGCAAAATGCCTGTAGTCTTCAATAGCTCAAGAACTGGCCCTAAACTGGTCACAGCTGAAGAAGAGATTTGAGTTGTAGTTACACAGGGAAAGCAATTGGCTGAATCTTAGTGGTAGCATTCACGGGTGCTGGCAGAGCTGCTGAAAATGTGTGCTTTTCTGCAGCATGCTTTCAGAAATGGGGTATCCATTCATGTGTTGAAAAGGGTAGGTTGGTCTTGGGAAGCTCAGATGTTTGCAGTGATATGGGGAAGGGAGGGAGGGAGGGACAGAGAGAGAAGCTTCTGGTCCCCCGTCATATGTTGGTAGACTGGGGAGGTTTTGGCAGGGCTCCTCAGGCTTTCCCTCTTCCTCTGTTCATCTGTCTTGGGACCCTGCCCTGCTTTAAACTTTTCTGCAGAGTTGGTATAGCTAGCGTGGCATAAGGTTTCTGTAACCTTATGTCTCAAAATGTGCTATAGTTTTCTCTGCTCAGGCCAGGGAAATACACCTCATTACACGTTATTCACTCTGGCAGCTCCTAATCTACACCTGCTAATAGAGGGGCCTCATAACGTTGAGAAACAAAAAATTCTTGTGCCTAAGGATCTTTACCACCCAAGCCCGTATATTTAGACTGACAAGGACAAAGCATTCCCATTCCCAATGGACCCTGAAGCAGGGGAAGATGACTTAGCCAAAGTCACTCAGAAAATTAGTGGCAGCAACTAGATGCCGGTACATTTTTTCCTCTTCAAATGCTGTTTTAAAACTGGTAGAGCTTTTCAGATGTTTCTCTTCTGCTTTAGAATTTGGGATTGGGAGGCAGTGAAAAATGGGAAGTAAATGAAGAGAGGAAAGAGTAGTTCTGTCTAAATCCCCCGGTATAATTTTTGTACTTCTCTGTGGGTTTTAAGTACTTAGTTAAAACAAAAAGCTTTTATACTAGAGGCCATAATGTAAGATATAAAGATGATCCAAAGCATAAAATAAGAAGATGGATTAAATGGAGAATAAAAAGGAAAATAAATGAAGAACTTTTGTGGTTAAGTGCTAGGAGCTTTGGAAAATAATGCTCAAATTAGAAGCATGTGCTCTAGAAAGTTACAACATAGGTATTGCAAAAAATGCATTCTTCCCAGAGGATGGGGATGAATTAGGATTCAAAATTATGAAATGAGCTGGGGAAGAGATCTAGCCTTCTGCATAGGAAAACAAAATTCAGAGGTAGATCAAATGTAGCTTACGTAGGTAATTGTCAAGCACAACACATGAAAGAAGAGTACTTGTGGAACTCCAGTGGGTAATGTGGTATTTACTTATATGAAATATGAAAGAAATGGAATAGAGAAGGGCTCGACTTCAGGACTCAAGGGGGCAATTTGTTGGCTAACTAAATTTGCACAGCTTAGAAGTTACGAGACATCCCCAATTTCTGTTAGCTGAGAAGATGTCTTGCTAAAGGTGGGAGTGGGCACTTTTACGCTCTTGACACAAATGAAGTTTAAATGATTGTGGGTTCTCTTGTGATTATTCCTTTGGTCTGCTGCTTTCAGTAAACTTCCTGCATGTGGATAGAGGAGGTGCATTAATGGGGCAAGAGAGAGAGTTTATGGCTTATGGATCCAGAGGTCCCATGTCTGGGAAGGGGGCCCTCTTCCTACTTGTCAAAGCAATGGCCAAAATCATTATATCTAGATCCGGGACAAATTCTTTGCTAAAATTTGCAGTGAGCTGCAGCAATTTCCCAGTTGGAAAATTAAGGAAGGAGAAGGGAATTCAGAGCCAGGGTCTGGAGATTAAAAACATTAATTAGAAACCTCTGCACGTGGCTATCTCATCCCTGTCCCTATATGTAAAGCTCAAATAGATGCAAAAGCTTATTTCTGTGTCTCTGTCCAGCACTTCTCTCACAGCACAGATATTCTTCTTGTGCTTTAACAACCAGGCTTCTGAGATATTTTTTGTTGTTAACTGGTCTGATCCTGCACTCTGAAACCTTCAGCAACTCACCCATCATGCTGCAATATATAACCTTGGAGTGTAATCCTTCTGCACAGCGGATGGTGCACTTTCCAACTGGCTCATTTATGAGAGACACAACACAGAAGAGAGACAAGCACTACTCCCAACCTGAAAGAGCCAGCTGAGCTTGAATGAATAAGGAATGGAAGGCTGAAAGCATCATGGACAGATTTGGTGGATAAATATACGCTTCAATATATATAGCCAGATCATCAGCTCATGTAAATCAACATTGCTCCAGTGAAGCCAGCAAAACCCGATTTACAGGGGCTGAAAACCAGGACATGTGGTCTCGTCTAAACTAACAGTCCAAAAAATGCAGCTGATGGAGGTTTGTTGAGGAAGTGACAGAGAGGAAAATGGAGATGGATATACTATCCTATGTAGACAGTAGTAAGGGGGAAAAAGAACAAAGGAAACAGGCAGAAACCAAAGTAAAGGGGTGAGAAGAGTGGGAAATGCTCAAAGCGTGACCATTGCTTCAAAGTGTTACGACTGTCCTCAATTGCAACAGCAAGAGCACAGCATTGCCACCTGTTAGTGGAGTTGATGCCATGAAAAAGCAAAATACTGTAGTATGCCCAACTTTCAATTACACAGTGTTAATGTAAATCAAAATTGGGAGCAATGAACAGGAAGGCTGTTCATTTCATTTGCATATTCAAAGCTGTTCTTAAATAGAGTGATTCATGCACACAGGCTCCATCATCCGACGCGGCCACACAGACTCGGTCAGCATCATGGCTGACGGCTGGCACTCAGGTGTTGGTATTATAATCATTTAAGGTTTCCCAGCTTCATCGCTGAGAGCAGATCTATCTGTGATGTAGCTTGTGAGTGACTGTCAGACTTCTGAGTCCTAGAGGAAGAAAAGCACTGGAAAATTGCTGTGTTTCCCGTTCTGTGATGGCTGTTACTAACACTGACTTCAGGATTCATCCCACCAAGTACAAGTCCTAGGCTGCGTATAGGTCTTTCTAATTTTATCCCTGTGGAATTCCTAGAAGCTAGACAAAATTGACTTTCACAGAAGAATCTCCATTGTTTACACACCAGAGTACTCTGTTCAGTCAATGAAACATGTTATTTATTAGATTTCCCTTGGAAAAAAAGAGACATTTTAAATTAAGGGAAAAAATGTTTGTTTTGGTTTTTTGGGTGAAATTTGGGAGTGGGGTGCTGGTGAGCAGAGAATACTAATGCAAGACCAAAGCTTTTTTTTACAATTCAAGGGTTATCAAGTGCCCCAGAGCATCCTCAGCTGAGAATCACAGAGTAATTCAGGTGGGAAGGGATCTGTGTAGGTCTCTAGTCCCACACTCTGCACAAAGAAAGACAAGCTGCAAAGTTAGTCAGGTTGAAATTCAGGCTTTGAATTTCCCTTGGTTTTGGATGTGACTGGTGTGACTTGTGCTATAGCTTTAACTTATAGCGGAGTCACTAGTTTCAAGTTAATGTACTGATTTATCTGTCTAAATCTGTATTAAACAGCAGAGTATTTCTGTGGCTGTTTACATACGTTTAAAAAGGAAGGATAGAAGAGAATTTTCAAGGATATGCCTGACTATGTAAACCAGCACAAAATAAGTCTGAGGAAAGTGCATTTGAATCCTGTTACACTGGTGTAAATGAGCACAGAAGACAGAAAGCAATGGGGGGATCTAGTACATTAGTCCTGTAAGGAGCAAGACAAGGGGGAAAAGGCTAACGAACCCATGAGAAGATGGTTGCATACATATCCTGGCCTGATACTGGAATCAGTGTTGCTGTTTGTAACAATCTACGGTATGGATTTGCTGTTGCCGGCTTCCCTTGCAGAAGCAAAATGAACTTGGTCACTGCTGTGCTGAAAGTGGAAGCAAATACTTACCATGTAGCAAGTAAAGTATCTGGGTGGCAGGGAGGAAGGAAATAAATAATAGTACTCTAGTAGTAGATTTAAAATCTAGATAAAGAAAATGCAGTTTGCTTTAAATATCTACCTAGGTGATTCCGATCTGGACTGCTGGAACGTTACCCGCATTAAGGTTTCATTATGGGAGAGTCAAAAACGTCACTTTTCTGACATTAGAACCCAGGCAACTAAAGATCGATTACCTGTGTATATCTAATTGCTGGGGTCATAGTCAACTCTGTGCTTTAATTTTCCACCAAGTTGTTATTTCTGTCTCTCTCTTTTTTTTCCTTTTCTCCTTTAGCAATGGCATTTGCATTCCTTTTAGCAAAATACCAAGGTTAAACTAAAAATAATTCTGCCCATCAGTTTTAGATTAGGACTAGAGGAGGCACAGATTTACTGTAAATGTGTATGTAATGATTGCTGTGTACACTGCCAGGAAATTGCTACAGTCAGACGTTTGAAGAATTAGATTAATGTTTTTTAACATAATCTGAAGTTAGTTTTGATCGCCAAGTGGTAACTGCTATTAATATCTGTGTGAATCCACCTTTTTTCATGAGAAATGAAGATACATAGAAAAAGTTTCCTTTCCTGAAACTTGTGCCGTTCTCATTGGAAGTGCTCCCGAAAGAGGAGCAGCACACCCCTGGATCCCAGTACCCTTGAAATCAATGAGCTAACGCTTACTAAACTGCTCTGTGTTCACAAGGTTTTTATCTCTGATTGTGAATGTGAGTTACCTAATGCAGTCTGATAAATATGCCTTTGCTTTTTCGTAGTGAAAGCACAGATTTGGTGTTTTGGAAGATCCATTTGTGTGTTTGCAGGGCTGGACACAGCAGAACATGTAAGGAAGTGTTAATCTTCCCTCTTCCAAAACGCAGAGATTTAAAGGAAGGTGTTACAATATGTAGTCCCACATTGCTATTGGAACCAGCTCTAATTATGAAATCAGATTCTCCTTCAAAGGAGAATCCCTGGAAGGCCAAAGTCTATGGAAAGTCATCAGTTTCTCTGTTATCCTTTCAGAAGGTCTCAGCATCCAAAGTATGAGATTATTTTTGATCCCTGTGGCTGAGCTAAAATTTGTAGCTTGCTTTCACTGTCATTTGAAAGCACTAAATGAGATCACCAGTGAAGTCATGTAATTGTCTTTTCCTCCCCAGTTTATCCATTGACCGTGTTGTGGTCTTCTTGACAGCTGTAACTTGAACAAACTAATTTTGATGTAATGGCATGTAGTGAAGAGGATCTATGTAGGATCTTTATACTCTACTGAGATTATTTTAGGCAACCAGTCTGCATGACCCAACCATTTAACACCATGTTAGCACTAAAAACACCAACCCAATGCATCAGCTGGAATTAAACAATATTCCCTTGACACACTATATGTTCTGCTCTCCAGACAGCCACAATATTCATTTCCCTAAAACTAGCAGTATACGCAGGGGACAAAACCAGCCTCTGAACAGATGTTGACTCTTCAGGCTTGAATGGAATAAACCATTGTTGATGCTCCTAGTGTTTTGGCTTAATATCCTAAATTAAAAGGGCTTCATATGGCCCAAGATTCAGAAGTCCTGCTTGCTCCAAGCAACGGCTCGAGGCTTTAATTTATGAGCAGCAATAGCTTATCTTGGGGCAGTGATGTGGGTCCTTCCTTTCATCTGTCTGTCCATTAGCATTCCTACTTCACTGCGTGGATGTCTCACCTCCCTGCAGAGCTGCTACCAAATGGCCACAGTTTACTGCTTGGCACAGTCAGCACGAGGTTAGTGCTCCTTCTCCCACCTTTCTTTCCTTGCTTATAAACTAACTGAGCCACTGAGCTGTACTGGAAGCACATCTGCTAACCTGCCTTCAGCTCAGGTATCTGTAGCTGTCCCTTGTTGTTAATTGGAGCCATATGCAGGAAGCACCATGATTTGACCATCACTGCTTCTGTGGCCCTCTCTGCAGCTGGTTTACTAGCTGAGCATCGGTCCCTTTCTTCTCCATCATTGATGGATGTAGCATTGCTTGATAACTGCACATGATTCAGACACATCAGGTGTATTCAGTCCCAAGGTATGCAAAGCTGCTGAGAGTGCAGATGTTGATGCAACTGTTCATACAGGTGGGTAAGTTAGCACATATCTGAGAGAAGTCACTGTTATCATTCCCAGTCGTGGGTTCTACTCACTATAATTTATCACAAACCTTAAAGAGAGACAGTAAAATTTGTTCAACATTTATTAGTGTGGCTGTAAAACATCCATCTTATTTGCAATGGCTTTGGCTAATAACAGTGGATATTTCAGATAAAGACATGTAGCTGGAACAAAGACAGTCTGTGAGATGTCTCTCACTGTCTTGTTTATTTTAAATCTGCTGCAGTCTTAGCTTTCTTCACTGTAGGTGGTAGAATATTTTTACAGGCACTTGCAAAAAGATCTGAGTATTTAATTTTTTTCCAGTGTAATGGGGCCATGTGTAAATTTGTGAATCGATTTCTTAATAACAAATGCACTGCAGACTAGAAAATTTCTGTACTAAACTCCTCTCTAGAATTGCCTGACCTTCTTTGGAGACCAATGGGTTCTCCTTCCTTCTGTAATTGGTTCCGGGTCAGCTGGTTTTTTGTCCTCCATCTAGTTTGACTGATCAGTGACACTTGTCTTGTGAAGTTCAGGCAGTAATTTATGATCACAGTAAGACCTAAACCACATAGCTGAACTCCAGCATTCAGTGCTGTTCTTAAATGTACGTGTTTCTTATTGAAGATGCCAGCTCTTGAGGAATCTTACTGTGCAGTTAACAGGCCCCAGTTACCAGGGAGGTAGAGCCAAGTTTTACACTGGGAGCTTACTCTATGTCTTCAAATGAGCAAACTGTCGTACAGTTAGGGACAAAGCCTCTTCCATGAAGGTCGCCGTTATCTTGAAACCTGGCTAGTGTCTGATCACTCAGAGCCAGTTTCCTAAATCAGAGCTTTTCACAGGAAGACATTAGGCTTCTCCTGGAAGGCTTTGCAGTGCAAGATGATATATTTAAAAACAGTTTTTGCTCTGCTTCTCAAGAGCTGGATGATTCATTGCAGCTCTTGCTGCTATGCTCCATCACCTCAGATCAAATGAGAGACCATTGAAGACTTCACTAAATGCATGGTTTTAGGACCCCTGGGCAGAGAAGATGGCTGAGAACCTAAGAGGCTTGAATGCAATAAAAAGGAGTGGTATGAGATTTACCAAAGCTATGGCCATAGGAGTAGAAATCCTTGCCAGAACCAGCCGAACATTTGATCCCACATTTTCCAGCAGGCCTAAGAGACTATTTTGTTTCAAAAATTATTTCTATTTTTAGGTACTTTATATTCTACCCGCTAGGAATTGTGTTTGCTATCATAAAAAAGGTGCACTGTACAATTATGTACTTGTTTCACAGGCTTAAGTAGTTTTAAATAATGGTTTTCATACTTCACATTTTCAGAGGTTCGGATTTTTGGTGGATTATATATCTGCAAACCTTGATTCATGTGTCTTGCTTCAGGGTAGCTTGCTTGCACTCTCTGATTGCACCTGATTGCATTCAGGTTATGAATGCTTCTGTGCCACGTCTCCTTAGTATCTCACCCAGTCACAGTCTTTAACATTGCTATCACAGCTACGCTATTTTGAGTTACAAAAATACAACAATTCATATTGTACCTTTGTGACCCTCTGCAGGCTGAATGCTTACAGTGTCTGTTTGTCATCTAGAGCTTGGTAACACTGAATATCGAGGTTCTGCTTACACAGGGCTTATAGGGTTAAAGGAATGCTAACAATTGATCAACTGCTTCTAAAGACTTAATCCTGCAAGGCAGTTAATTACCTACGCCTACTGGCAATACTTCCAGCAATGTGTTTATGATCATTAATAACATCTTGAAGGGATGTGTTCTTAACGTGTGATGTATATTGCTATCTTTAATGGGCTCATCTTCAGTTATTAACCTTTTACAAACCACTTATACATGCAACTGTAATATAAAATATGGCTGAAATAATTTGCGGTCAAAATTACCTCCTGTAGTATGTCCTAAGACAAGCTGAAATATTCTACTCTGTCAAACAGAGCTTTTAAAGAATTCCTCACTTCCTTTGGCTTTGAGGAAGGGAAGTTGTAAATTTGATTTTGGAGTTGTTCAGCTCTGGAACTTTTTAAACATTTACTTAAGGTTAAAAAAAAGTTTTGGTGTAGAGCTATTGTGATCGCTTTTACATACACTTGCATATGTGTGTTTCTTCCTTATGAGTATGGAATGAGGAGCGGAGAAGATACATCATAAAATTAATTTATGGTTTCAAAACTCTTCTCCTATTATAGGAGCACAAAAAGTTGACCTTAAAAAAACAAAGTCCCTGAAAAGTATCTCCCAAGGAAAAAGCTTTCCATTCATTCAGGATTCAACATATGTTTTTTTCATTTACTGGCCCTAACAGCTGACTTTATCTGTTAGCTAATTACCTAGTGACATTTAATGGAAACCCAAAAGAGCCCAAGGGGCTATCACAAACCAAAAGTGAACACGCTACTTGTTTGAAATTAACACTGAGCAGCAGAGTGATTCCTAACATACACTGTTGGTAACAACAGGGCTTTGAAATCTCATGAGGTGGCAAATATCTCTCTACCTTTCTGGGATCATCTATCCTTGTTGTGGTACCTTGGGCTCAGTCATGTAAGGGCTGTAAGCATTCAGTAAATACTTGGGTATCGGGCTTCCAATGGCTTATATGAGCTTCATTCATTAAACGTGCACTTCAGCACTTTCTTGAATCTTTCTCTTGCTTATGGAGGGAGGACTTGGCGTCCTGTAGAACTGGAGATGTTTCTCCATGTGCTTACCTTTGCTAAGTGAGTTGCGCCTTGTATTTACTAGGATTAATTCAAAGCATGTGTATGTCTTGCAGGATCAGAACTAAATCCTGAAATATATGCATTGTCTTTGTCTCTCTTTTTTTTTTTTCCTTAATTTCTAAAAAAATTCACTTTCTGATGAACTGGTAGGGCCTTTGTTGTAACTGAGTTCAATGTATAGAACTTACACTGTTCTACTGATTTTAAAGTACAATGTTGCAACTCAAGCATGTAGTGTGAATCGGGGCCTGTCGTAACACTGCTCACCAGCAGAGCTCACAAAGGCGTTGGTTACTAACTCATCCAAAAGACAGAGCAGAAGTGCTGTACCCAGGTGGTTCAATCTGAAGAATGGCATTCAGACTTTAAGTCTTAATGTGCCTTTTCTAAAGTGCTAGAGAAAGAATGCTGGCACTCTGCCAAAATAGAAAAAAATCAGTGAGACCATTTCTTCCTTCATTTTGGGGCTAACTGTACACTTTTGAGAGCTGGTAAACCCTTCCAAGAAATCTGGTTGTTGATCAGGCCTACATCGTGCCTAACTTTTACATCTCATCTACTATACATAGACAAGTATTTATTTCCTAGTTTCTTCCCAGTGGCATTAGAGCAACAGAATGCATATTCTTTAGCTCTAAAAGGAAACAAAGTGAGCTGAACCATCAGCTTTGGAAGTCTGTGTACGGTAGGCAGGAGTCTAACAGGAAGCAATGACACAAAAATGACATCTTCTCAAGAGAGACTACCTGCTCTCTGTTGCACCTCTGTGATTCAGTCCCTGCTCCCCAACACTCAGAGCACATCAGGAACTTTACTTATTGAGTAGTACTGTGAATTTCTGTAGCATGTCCACTGCATCAGTATTTGCTTTTTACAGTGGCTGCCTTTTCAAGTCCTCACTGCAGAGCGTTAATTCAATATGCTATATACTTTATGAACATAAATCAAGGCAGTGCCCTCCACGCCAGGGAGTTTAGCTACAACAATGGATGGCAGATGGATACAAACAGACAGAAAAACACAAGGAAACAATTGTGCACTGGTGCTCAGTCTGATGGACAGTGGTCTCAGCCCAACAGCTGGCTGGCTGGCTCTAGGAGAAGAGCTACTTGCATGCTTCTGTATTTGCAAGGTCAAGGCCTTCCTTCTCAAAAGAAGCTTTCACTCCCACCAGTCCTGCAAAGCCAACTTCACTTGAGAGAGAACCCCTCAAGGCTGTTCTAGTTCCTGCCTCTGACAAACAGCGTTGGCAAAGTTTTGATCATCAAACACTCTCATTCAGTAACAATGGAGATGGAAGGAGGGCTGTTCTGCTTGGGCAGTGCTTGCTCTGACGGGGAGGATGTGATAAATTTGCTCTCTGATTTGTAAACTAAACCAAGGAGATCTGGAATTACTGAGGAAGAATAAATATGAATGGCCTTGAGCAGTGCCACTTGTCTGAATATAACCAGACTTAGAGCTGTTAGGCTGAGATCCCCTTTCCAGATTTTTATCTGGATACACAGGGCACATCTAGAAATAGAGCTGGGGAGGAAATAGCTTTCCTGTTCTGCAAAATTTTTTAAGATTTCAAACTTTTTCTGTTTCGCAACAGGATGAAACTGAGATCTTTTGAAGTATTTCATGGAAAAAACTGAGAGGGATTCCAAAATAAAAAATAGCTCTGCGACTAAATCACCTGGGATGTAGAAAACCCACATCCCTCTTTTGCCTTCAACACATGAGGAACTTGAACCTACACTTTTGCACCCGAGATTAATATTCAAACTCCTAACCTGTATAACCCATCAGTCACTGTCTTGCATTGAGTCTTCTTGATCTGTAGCAACAAAGGTATGTCCTAAGTGTGTCATTTGTCAGCTGATCTTTGCAGACATTATGGATTAACTACAATTGAAAAATTTCTGCTAAAATGTGAGAGAGTATCCAATGTCAGGCTAAAGCATCCACCTTGAATCACTCCATTTTCAAAAAAAGGCCATGCTTTGCCTTTGACAACTCCTGTACTTTGACGTGCGTCATACCATGAACCTCCTGTAATCTAATACCTCTTGAAGAGCCATTTTATTCTTGAGGCTGTGTAAGTACTGCTGTATCTAAAGCAAATCAGTGGATCCTGTTACAGCAGAAGCATATGAAAACTTACAGGTATCCTTTGGGCATACAGTCTTGTACGCATGCTCTCCCATCCAGTGTCTGAATAATAATCTGAATTATAGGTGAACTTTCCTCTATTGCTTGGAGGTATTTATCCTGCAAACACTGCTAAGAGTGTGAGACAGGACACAGTAGTGTACTTTACGTCACCCAGGATGACCTTGACTGGTCATCTGGTGGACTGAGGTACATTTGAGGTCCAGAGAAGTGTAGTAGCAAAAGCCAGACTTTCTGCCTAACAGGGCCTCTTCTGTGTGTTTTTGTGGTTTATGGTAGGGACAATGTGCGAGTACTTCAGTTACAAGCATGTTCAGTCCAAAAGGAACAAAATGTAAGAGTAAATTTTTTAATCCTATAGATCTCATTCCTTCAAAATGCCATTGATTAAAGGACCCAGCAGAGACTGAAGATTAAGATCCATTAAAAAAAGATGTCAGATGATGTGCAATTTTTAATTTGGCCAGTTACCTGGATTGAGGGTTAAAGGGACTTCCCGTCCTTCTCAGTACTTGCTTCAGGTTTGCGAAAGGCAACATTCTCTTTACAGATAGGACATCAAGGACAGAGGTCCAATTTGAGTTATTTCCTTTTATACATCATCACTAATTTTATAGTTTGCTCTGAAAACAATATGCTTTTTAACTTGATCCACAAGGCAGCTAATGAGCTATAGGCATGCAATCCAATCAGGCCTGAATATGAAAACCAGACACCCCAGTGGAAAGCTCCCAGGTTTTCAAGCCTGCAGAACCTATTTACTCCTCTGAAACTTAGTTACACTTCTTTTGCCCTTCTGCCCTTCACCCATCTCTTCTGCAAATGAAGGGCATATCAGGGCTGTGTGTGACCCTGTATGTTAGGAGTTAGATGTGGTTTCAATCGTTTGTGATTCCTCTGTTGGCCCTCAGCAAAGATAATAATTGCACCCATAAAGCATAGTCCACTCTAGTGGTAGTTAATGAATGAGTCTTGGACCATTTCCATAACTGGCTTTGGTTTTAATCCGTGTTCAATCTCTGAGACTGGTCTGAAACCTCAAGTTCTCTCTGACTTTTCCCATTGCCTTGTAATTAGAGAATAGTATTGGCCAGGATTACTGGACAGCGTTGGTTAAATTCCCCGGTCCTCCTTGATGCAGAATACATTATCAAGAGGAGAAGGGGAAAGAAAACATTGTGTTGTCTGGGACGAACATCTTAGCCTGTCTGCTGCTTAAACACGGAGCTTGGAAAAGCTCCATTTTGAATCAGAACCTCTAATGCAGATAAATGGCAGCTTATTTCTGGCGGATTTCAAGTTCCTGCATTCCCAAGCAGAACATCCTCTTCTATGTCCTTAAAAAACTCATTGCAGGTTTGAATTCAATACACAAAGAATTTCATCTTGACTGCATCAAAATAGCTGGTAGCTCCCTTTTACATTGCAGACCCAGGAATTGTTCAGCCAAAATATTGGAGATACAAGGGGTTATCTGGATTCTGTCAAGTCTTTTTTATATTACTGCCTCTGGATGCAGGATAAGAAAATTGGTGTCCATTTTAGAGACTCCTTATGCCCTAGAATGTTAAAAAGTATAGTTAGTGTAATGGAGCACTGGGCATGTGTCTTCCAAAGCAGATCAGCCAGTTCTAGGTCATTTTAACCTATGTCCTTTGTTAGTTGTTGTTTGTGGATCAGATTTTCATTTGCCTGTTTCTCTGCGGGTTATGAGAATGGCTGGTATCTCAAGCCCATTTCAGTCTGTGTCTGGCTCGCTCTATTCAACAATCCAGATGTTTTTTACCATACGCATATTATAAAAGCCTAAAACAAATACATACATGGTCCTATCCCTTCACCTCTCTTGGGATTAAATATTCCCAGAGTGTTATTAAGGCTAATGTGTGTTTTCTTCTCTGAAACAGCAGCCTCAGTGAACGGCAAATTCACACAGATACCATTGCAGGCTTGTACATACCAGCTCGAGAATCAGAGTCATAACACGGCCTGGAGACTGCATCCTCTCTCCCCCACTGGGACCCTGCCCCAGTGTGCATCTCACAGCTGATGTAAGGAGCCAGTGTGTCAGCATGAAAACCACTGCGCTGGAGCCCTCAGCCAGGCTGGATGTGCAGCACATAAAGTAAACAAGATCTTCTCTCCCTCCTCTGCATCCCCTTCCCACCAGCAATAACCAACATTTACAAATGAGATGATTTGTAGCTACATCAGTGGAACTTTAAAACAAGCATTTCCCTGGCAGATTCATTTGAAATACCAAGTGGTTTTATAATGGGAAAAATTATCCAAGAGGTCTTACATTTCTTTTCTGTTGTTGTTTATAATCACGGTCGACAGAAACGTCATCTTGTAATACTTCGCCCACTTATCTTGCCACACAATTATTCATACCAGAAGTGGGGATGGGAGGAAAAGAGGCTCCTGTGATTATTGTTTTGTAACCTTTTCCTATTTTTAAAAGGAATATAGTCCAGAACCAAACTGTATGGGTTTAACTCAGCCCAACATCACCTCATTGCCAGCAGAACCTTTGTTAATGCTCACAGGTTCTGTGTGTGTAATTAAAATAGCTTTGGAGCTGCTCTGAGTTATGCTCCTAGGGAATTAATGGTGTAGAGCTCTGCCAGGCTTGCAGCTTTTTGCTGCCCTCTCCAGCCAAGCTGTCTGGGCTGAGAAGGGGCTGGGCTGCTCTCCATCTTTTTCCCAGTAGTGAATTGTTTTGCACCAGCTTGGGCTGGAGATACAAGTCTAGTCCAAGATCAGCCTGTACCTGCTTGGTTTAGTTATAGGTTGTCACGGTCTAAACCCAGCCAGCAACTCAGCGCCACGCAGCCGCTCACTCATTTCCTCCCCACCCGGTGGGACAGGGGAGAGAATCGGAAAAAATAAAGTAAAGCTCATAGGTTGAGATAAGAACAGTTTAATAGAACAGAAAGGAAGAAACTAACAATGACACTAGTAACAAGAAGAAAGTGACAATAATAATAAAAAAAGGATTGGACCACACAAGACAAGTGATGCACAATGCAATTGCTCACCGCTTGCCGACTGACGCCCGAGCCGCACTCCTCCTCCCGCCCCCACCAAACCAGGCATGGCGTCCCATGGTATGGAATACCCCATTGGCCAGTTTGGGTCTGCTGTTCCAGCTGTCTCCCCTCCCACCTTTCCTGTGCCCCTCCAGCCTTCTTGCTGGCTGGGCCTGAGAAGCTGAAGTGTCCTTGACTTAGTCTAAACACGACTGAGCAATAACCAAAACCACCAGAGTGTTATCAACAGTCTTCTCATACTAAACCCAAAACACAGCACTGTACCAGCTACTAGGAAGACAATTAGCTCTATCCCAGCCGAAACCAGGACAAGGGGCAAGGCTAGGAAATTTGAACAGTCCTTTTGAAATGATGGGTTAGAGAGTCACAGAAACGAAGTAGCAGATTTAGGCAACTATTGTGGTAAATGTTGATGAGTGTAGCCACATGACCAGAGTAACCTGCTCATACAAACAATAAGGGGAATGGTTTGCTTTCATGGCCTAACAGCACACCCCAGGGGTCACCTTTAGCCTTGAAAAATTAAGAGTCTCATTCATCCATACGTTGCTCTGTTGGCTGCAATGCAGCCCAAATGCTGGTCTTGTTTTCCAAGGATTCCCTGCACCAACTAGTCACTGAGCACATAAGGATTGTTGATATCCATTTCTGAGCTACAGAGTATGGTAGAAACCCAAAGGGAGGCAAGACGCCTTACACCACAAACTTGGAATATGATAATGTTGAATCAAGTTCTCAGTCTTCATTCTTTTTGTTCTGTCTCATCTAGGACTAGCGACCAGGGTCCTAATTAGTGCCAGCAGAAGAAAAGAGCTTAAATGAACACTCAACCACAAAAATCGATTGAGATTTCCCAAACAAATTTAAGAAAACCCAGCGAGTATAAATCAGTTGCTGGAAAGTTTAGCTAAGTTAATTGTGAATTGCTTTGAAGTCAGTGTATGTAAACAAACATATATACATAATTATTTACCACCACGTTATTTAGGAATTTGCATGTGACAAAACACCAGGCTATTCAAAACACATTTCTTCCACTTTAGGAGATATTTATAAACAATAATAGAGTTCCCAGGAAAAATCAAACCCCTATCACAGAAGGCATTATGTAACTAGATAGAGGGAGCGCTCTGGTTAGCGAGATAGGTATAGCATGGGAGAGGAACAAGTACAGTGAAATGAAGTCACACAGTTAATCAGTTGCAGGTTCATTAATGCATCTCATTCCCATGAGTGTCTTTCCATTGAGAAATTCTTCTTGTGGCTGTATTTACAGACAGAGGCAGCCTTCGAGCTTTGGCCTGTTGGCTACCATCACCTAGTAAAATCTATCATTTTGCTGAGCCAGCTGTCCTTGAGAGGTCAAGGAGAAGAATTAGTCTGTGTGCTTTGATATCTCCCCTTGAGGGACAGTAGTGGGACTGTTCCCAGAACTTTGAGGGGGTTTGTGTTGCCTCTGAAAACTGAATAATCTCTATTTTACTGTGCTGTGAGGGTCGTTTCTGTGGGTTTTGTTGCTTTATGCATGCCAGCTTACACCTCTGCAGCTCTTGCAAGTGCAAGTAACTAATTAGTGTTTCTTGCTCCAGGCAACTCTGTGGTTCTGCAGCTCTTATACACCTGGTAATTATCAACAGCAGCATCCGGCTGTCTGCAGTGGGGTTTAATGTCTTGTGTATGAATCTATTCTTAAATTACACCAACCATCCACCCTAGAATAAGAAGTAAGACCAGTGCATTATCTGTATTCTGTGCAAAGGATGAAGTGTAATGTCTCCAGTGATACAGAACAGCCACGGGTCTGTCATGCTACTGCACCAGACAGACGTGATTGGAGCATCATTACTGGACAAGCAAGAAGGCAGAAGAAGGTAATTAAGGGAATCTGGAACAAATTCTCCCCATAGGAGCTGATGATGTGATGGTGACTTATGCTGGCAGAAAAGCTGGTCCACTGAAGCTCATCTAAGATTTTGGGGTTATTGAGTTAAAAACTACTAAAGATATATTTTCACCTTCAGCTGATAAGGAGATGGATGTCCTGACTAATTATCCTGACTGAAGAGCTTGTTTGGAATAAATAGATAAGCTTTCATAAATCTGGAGTTATATGTGATGTGACTGACATCTGGGACTTAACTGGCTTTTATTGTGTTGTATTGCAGGGTGCTTCAGCTGGGTAGGGAAGGACAAAGCATACAGAACCAATGACACAGGGGTAAAAACTAGGTCTCCCTTCTTGTTTCCACCAAGGCTAATGGGAGCTTGCCTTGTGTTTCAGCATTAAATATGTTAGGATAAAGGTGATCAATTCTGATTCCACCTGGATCCATGGTAGTGGTCCTGGTTAAGGTAATCTTGTTTCTGATGAGGATAAGCAAGATCAGAGAGCAATTCCTTGCAAAGAAATTCAGAAACACCTTTAGGACCTGAATTCCTGTTTCTTCCTCCCTCAAGTTTCAGCTGTATGCTTCAGGGTAGGGTAGGATAGGAAGAACTAAGAGACTGGACTCAGGTCTGTCTTCCATTTCTGATAAATCCTTTCAGTACCAAAGCAATCATAGAATCATAGAATTGCTTAGATTGGAAAAGACCTATAAGATCATCTAGTCCAATTGTTTAACCTAACACTGACAAGTCCCCCACTAAACCATGTCCCTAAGCACTACATCTACACGACTTTTAAAAACATCCAG
>JAVKLA010000049.1:16980920-17053121 GCA_034782735.1 Sagittarius serpentarius | reverse complement strand
CAATGCCTAATGACCCTTTCAGTAAAGAAATTCTTCCTAATATCCAATCTAAATCTCCCCTGGAGCAACTTGAAGCCGTTTCCTCTTGTCCTATTGCTTGTTACGTGGGAGAAGAGACCGACCCCCACCTCTCTACTACCTCCTTTCAGGTAGTTGTAGAGAGCGATAGGGTCTGCTCTCAGCCTCCTTTTCTCCAGGCTGAACACCCCCAGCTCCCTCAGCCGCTCCTTGTAAGACTTGTGCTCCAGACCCCTCACCAGCCTCGTTGCCCGTCTCTGGACACGCTCCAGCACCGCAGTGTCCTTCTCATGGTGAGGGGCCCAAAACTGAACACAGTACTCGAGATACGGCCTCGCCAATGCCGAGTCCAGGGGTAAAATCCCTTCCCTGGTCCTACTGGCTACACTATTCCTGATCCAGGCCAGGATGCTATTGGCCTTCTTGGCCACCTGGGCCCACTGCTGGCTCATGTTCAGCCGGCTGTCAATCAACACCCCGGGTCCCTCTCTGCTGAGCAGCTTTCCAGCCGCTCCTCCCCAAGCCTGCAGAGTTGCCGGGGATTTTTGTGGCGGCCTAAGTGCAGAACGCGGCATTTGGCCTTATTGAAACTCATACAGTTGGTCTTGACCCATCGATCTAGTCTGTCCAGATCCCTCTGCAGAGCCTCCCTGCCCTCAGGCAGATCAACGCTTCCACCCAGCTTGGTGTTTTCTGCAAACTGACTGAGGGTGCGCTCGATCCCCTCGTCCAGATCGTCGATAAAGATGTTAAACAGGACCGGCCCCAGTACTGAGCCCTGGGGAACACCACTCGTGACCGGCCACCAACTGGAATTAACTCTATTTACCACCATTCTCTGGGCCCAGCCTTCCAGCCAGTTTTTAACCCAGCGAAGAGTATATCGATCTAAGCCATGAATCCCGGCTTTACAAAAAAATCAGCTTGCATGCATGCACAGCTAGGGCTGTAAACGGCTGTCAGCGGCTGTCCATCATTAAAATGACATTTTGCCAGAATCTTTTTTCTTCCATCCAGTGCCACCCGGAGTGGATTGGTCATTTTTTGCTCATGTCATTTAAAATTTTTTGCCTTGGAAAACTGTTCCAACCCATTTTAATCTCAAACTATGAAGGCCAGATGGGCCCCTGCATCGTGCTTGCAGGGAGCCGGCGTGTTATTTAAGGATTTCAAACAGTGGCATAAGCTAACTCTGATCTACAGCAATATCTGCAGTGAGCAGGTCTGAGAGCTGCACCCCTCACGCTCTCCAGAAGTATAGCAGGTTTGCAAGGATTAGCTTTTTCTCTGATGTGAGAGGGAGAAATATTGGGGTGTAGAAAGAAAGGGCTACCCTCAATAACTGACCTCGAACTGGTAGGTCCCAGTTTTCCCTTTCCTTCATGATTTCAACACTTACTTTCTTCTCTCGGACAAAAAACCAGCAGCTCATAAATTGATCATTTGAAAGGAAAAAGGGGAAAAAACAGATTAAAAAATGTGGATCAGGGGCCCTTGAAACACTATGTTTCAAGCATTTTGAAATATCTTGCTTTGATTTAATAGTAAAAGCTTTACAAACTTGTTTTAATGGAAATTAACATTTCACAAGTAAATTACTCAAGTTCTGGAAAAACGAGAATTTATGTTCAGTTTGAAAAACTGGAAAGAGAAAATTCAAAAATTGTGTTTTTCAGACAAGTTAAATGAAGAAAAGATTTGAAACCAGAGGAGAAATGTAATAAAAATGTTTTCCATTATGTTCCCATATGTGCTGAAAGCCAAATTTCCTAAGTTTTTAACCTGAAGGAGACATGGTAAATGCACGCCATCCCAGCCAAACTGTTATATGAATCTGTAATTTTTAAATGGAAATCTATTATAGCCTGAATTCTGAGAAAGGAAAGGATGCTGCCTAGCAAGCAGGACATTACTGTTTCATTGGAGAGAAGAAAATAACTGAAAAACCTCCAACAAAAATATTTGTTAAGGCTTTACATGTAATAGGTAACATTGCACTTTTTTAAACAGGGTGCAGTTGTAGTGGCTTAATGACAAAGACCGTTGGGTTTGTGAGGAGGCACCTGTAAGTGAGACATGGGGAGAAGATTTCTCCAAAATCTTAAGGAGGTTGTGACCTGCAGATAGAATACGAAACTCCTTTTGCAAGGTGTGGCGCTCCCTTCATTTTTTCTAGGTAAATTGTATCTGAAAAATTGGTTGGTCCTGCAAAGTTTCTTCCACTTGCAATGAAAAGCACTCACTGGGTGAGTCAGGGCTGCATCTGAGCCCCAGCTAACTGTAAAGTAAGTGGCCACGTGTGCTTGTTGCTGCTCTCAAACACAGGGAACTCTTGTATTTTTACGTATGAAATAAAACTATGGCTCCCACCAGTGGCCTAGACGCTGGTGTCATAACCAGCGCTCTGTAGACCTGCTTAGACCTGTGTTGCATTTATTACAGCTCCTGTGTTTTTCCATCAGTGGAAATAGAATTAGCTTTTCAACTCTTCAGCTTTTAACAGTAGCGCCAACACTCGTCTTCTATCAGGGAAATACTCCGTTTCCATTCAACAGTATTGTTTGCAAACAAAGATAGTCTTTGTCTTGGTTTGCATTACGGATTTAAACAACTTCACCAGACTAACTAGGAACTGTTTCTCATTTTTATTTCTGCCAGGAATCACAACCATCTATCTGAACATTCAACCGGAAGAAGGTTAGAGGGATCCTGCATCGTGAACTAAACCACCAGGGCAATACACATCATGCACAGACTGAAAGGTAATGTATAGACATAACTTGAACAGCTATCAGCAAATGGCTTTTGTAATGTACAAATTTCATCAGTTCTACAAAATATGGGGGTTTGATGCTTCTGTCACTCCTACTAAACTAGATGATAGCAGACTAAGTGCTGTAAAACTGCAGTGCTCTGATTACTGCTTTTACCTCTTTTACAACTTTCCTATGTGTCGTTACCACCCAGGGAAAGAAACACCTAAATTTAACTTGCCACCTCCCAAAATAATTTTTAAGACTGAAAAAGAGAGCTGAAATAACTACCATCACAAGAACTTTTTCAGGAGAAGAAATGCTTTAGCCTTCTTTCCAAAGATTTCCAAATGATATCCAACTGATGGCTTGCTTGGAAGGGACAGCTACATTTTAATAGATTGGTTGGTTATTTCTTTTCTGCTTCTGTGTTCTTAATGATAAAGGATAAATAGGTAGATCTGATGCCTGGGTGGGCAAATTCTCACGGAACTTTTCCAATCCAGAGGGAAGAGTTAATTTTTTTTTTTTCTTTCCAATGCTAATTCATGCATCATATGACAAGACACATCTGTTCAGTGACTAATATAAAGGGAATATCCCATGCGTGTAAGCAGCACAAGCCTGCCTCACACTCAACCTTTCTGAATTTTTTTCGAGGGCTGGTTATGCAATAAATAAATGGGGACAAATTCATCCCAGGGAAGAACTTTTAGTCAGCTTTGAAAGCAGCAATTTGGCTTGGAAAAATATCCAACATCGAAATAATAATGAGTGCATGTTACTGCTGACAGTCCTGGAGACAAGAATTCTCCGTGCATCCAGAGCCAACTTCTCAAGTCCTCTCTCCTTCATAACTTAGCCCTTACATATGGAAAACCCTCAGCAGAGGGCGTGGAGGAAAGGAGTGGGAAGGGTTTGTGAGGCTAAATGCCTCGAGATTTGGCTTTCAGTGAACAAGCATGCCAGGCCTCAAAAACCAGCAGTGAGGACATTGACTGCACCCTTTGCTGTTTGCTCCAGTGCTGAGCCCGAGGGATCCCACGGGGAAAGAGAAGGGTAGAAAAGAGGGGGCATTGATGTCTCCACGCTGACTAGGGTGCCAATAAAACACCAGACATTTGCCTTTTGCAATCCATACACTGGTTCTGTAGGACCTCCCTGCAGGCCACTGAGCAGCCAGCTGAAGCGAATGGCATTTGGTCTGTGCCATCTGGAGTTGTCAGTTTAATGATGTAGGACTCAGGGAACAGTTTAATAAATAAATCTAGCCAGTAGCCCTAGCAGTCCTTGGAGCTTTGCAATACTTTGAAACAGTTGCGCAATAAAGAGGAAAATAAGAACGTATTGAAAAGGAGTATTTCATCAACTAGAGGCTGGGGAATAAATCAGAGAAAATCATGTACTGAAAGTAATGTATCTGCTAGGTTTGGCTGGACTTTGGGATTTGTTTTCCTCTTTTTCCTATTCACAAATTGTTCATCTGCAAATTGCGGTCCACAGCTTCAAATGGTGTATAACTGCATCATGGCGTTAAAGTTTATGAACCAGTGTCACCAGTGGAGCTCTGTTACTTCCACTAGCTGAAATGTTGGCCTCGTGTATGTTTTTATGAACATTTTCATTATTCTTGATTGTTTGATGATGACAATATATTCCTTCCTTTATGTAAGTGACCAGCTATGTCTTTCGTTCTCCTTTTTGAGAAATCAAAATTCAGAACAGAAGTAATCGCTGGCATAGCAGAGCTCTTCAGATAAGGGAGGGGATTACTCCAGGGAGAGAGAACAGTTATAGATCATAGAATCGTTTAGGTTGGAAAAGACCCTTAAGATCATTGAGTCCAACCGTTAACCTAACACTGCCAGGTCCACCGCTAAACCATGTCCCTAAGCACCACAAACAGGCTTAGCTCATAGCTGGATAATCTGCACATGAATCACCATCCACTGCGTGAAGAATTGGATCTATGGAGTCTATCTCCACCATCTCATCCTCTGTAACACTGGTGGCACAGGCATTCTGGGAACTCAGTGGGCCCTAGGACGGTATTGCTGGTGGTAATACCAAAACCAGAAGACAGTATTTTGGTCCTAGGAGAGTTCTAGAGGTGTAGAAGTTGTTTCCTCTTCCAAAGGTGAGACAAAAAGTTGAGTGCGGAATAATTTGCTCATTACTTTGCTCAAGTAATTTTGGAAGGTCTGTATCTTCTCTTTCTGTAGATGAGTTTTAATGTTCTAATCTGGGGGGGTATTTTAACACCCAGCCTGCCCCCCGCCCCCTGCAGTGGAACTCTTGCATGTGACGGCATTTAAATGCACTTTGTTGTAAATAATAGCCTGCTTTTCTGGACTTGTTTAGAAAGGGGATATTGTCCCTAGCTGACCATTTCCCATTAAGACTTTTGATTTTTAACAAACTATTTCTAACAGTCTGCAATCAGCTCTAATAATTACCAACCACAAGCTGTAGATTAAGCAACTGTACCACTCCTGTGTTAGCCTTTGACTGAAGCTATAGCTCAGTTTTTACTGATCAGCACTATGGATTTATCCTCCTTAGACACTCCTTTGAAGCACGCAGGCAGTCTTTACCACGTCAGTGGAAAGATGAGGGTAATATTGTGAATGGCAACATTCCAGTTCTTCATAACTGAAGCCGTGGGATGATTGCCTTTTGTTTAAATGTCAGAGGATCATAGATGTCAGAGACAAGAAATGGCCTTTTAGATCATCAAATGTGCATGACAGCATGGAGGTCATAGAAAACCAAGGCAAGAGTAAAGTTGTGTGAGTGTCAGTGTTACCCCATTGGAGTTACTGTGAATTAGCAGCTCTGACTGACATCCCAGCCACATCCAACTGATGGAGGGGCACATGGCATGAAGTATTCACTGAAGAATTTTACTGAACAACACATATGGCTATATTTTATATTTCACGGTTAAAGTAATATGAACTATGTTAGGAATTAACATGAAGAAACTTTGGAGGCCAAGCTAATCACAATTCTTTGAAGTATAGGCAATGAACCATAACCTGGATATAAAATATTTCCCAATAGCTATTCTAATACAACCAGCTGTACTCCGATTCACTTGCACTGGTTAGCTCTTACACTGAAAATAGCTTTAAGATCAATGCTACTGCTCATGAAGGAAAAGACTGCTTTTGGTACAAACCAGCACAGCTCTGTTGGCAGCAACACAACATCCACTTCTACCAGCTGAGAATCCAGCCAGTATTTCTTTAATACTAATACCGTTACGTAACCCAGAATAACTGTTACTCCTCTTTCCTTCATCTTGCTAATTACAAACCAAGAATAGGTCTGTATCCTTATCTTCCTGGGCATTGCTCAAGCACAGAGTGGTCGAAGAGTTTACTATCTAGATTGTGAGGCTCATTTTGCTTCAAGCAAATCAAGACCTAATATAGCACTGTGAGGTTGCAAAGTTCTCCAGTCCGTGTTTCAGAGACGGTAAAAAGGAAACACTGGAAAGTTTAGTTGACTCATTTTGTGACTTCTCTGGCAGAGCAGGAAAGAAAAATTACTCTTCCTGACACCTTAGTTTACCCACCAGATTAGCCTCTTTCTCCATTGCTCTACATTTATTGTATTCTCTTTCTTTTTTCCCTTTTTTTTTCCATGGGTTAAATCTATTTGATTTTTTTTTCATTTTGTTTTTTTTAAAAATGTGCTTTGGCAGGAGCTGTGATTTTTTGGTTAGTAATCCACTTATTTTGTGGTTTAGAAAATATCTCAAATAACAACTTGGACACATTGTTGACTGTCATTGTTGGCCGCTCGTGTGGCATGAGGAACATGCAAGGAAACACATCCTTTCATGTTTAACCCCCTCTTCCCAACCAAAAAAATTACTCACCTCCTACAATGTGCGTACCTTTAGGGTTGGAGAGGGGCTGCAAATTTCATATAAAAATACTCACAGGTATGTAACCTTGACAGATAGATACAACCACAAACATATGCATATCATTGTCTCTCTGTATTTCTATACATGTAGGTGTATATATCTGTCTTCACAGTCAAACATAAAAAATACACCTTTTTAACTGGAGTTGTATTTCTTCCTATAAATGTATTTGCCTGTGGTCTGCGTTTTCGTACACTGTAGCTGCCACATAGGTCAAATGATGGTTAGATAAAAGCTCACTTTTTCTTTCTCTTCTGTAAACTTATGAACTGGTGGGGGCATTTTTTTCATAACCCATAGATTAAGTCAATATGCCTTTTTCTCAAGGATGAGGAAAAGAAGCTGAACAAATAGCAGCTGTCTTTCAGTAAAATGCATATGATGGCCGTAGGATGTTTGAGGATGTCAAATTTCCTTGGAAATAACAAGTTTATTTGAGTACGTTTGTTAGTGCTTGTGGTTACCCGAATAAAACTTGCGCTGAAGATGAAGGCTAAGTCCTTAAAGAGCAGATGTATCATATAGCTGGAGTTTGTTGTATACATTTATGGTGCATTCTATAGGTCCCAGGCAGGATCTTGGCTCCCTCGTGCTAGGCACTGCATAAACAATTTGTGAGAGCCTGACTCTTCTCCAAGGAGCCTAAATAGGCCAGGGAAACAGTCTGACAGAGGAAGAATTATTAGTTCCTTTCCACAAATAGAAAAGCAGGCGGAGGATGAGGAAGTGGCTTGCCAAAAATCACGTATAGCTAGGGTGACAACCCAGATCTCCCAAGTCTCAACCCAGTGCTTTAAAAAGGAAGATCAGAGGAAGTGGGTGCATATACCTCTATAAAGTAGAAGTTTGGAGTCTCAAATGGATTTTTGGTCGACTCAGGTTATGGACTTGGAGAGCAACAAAATTTGAATGGGGACAGAATGTGAGGGATGCCGAAGTAGTCAGGTTTTATCATCCTGTTGGAAAAAAGATGACCAAATATTATTAATGGCCGTGTCATTGTTGACTAAAGACCACAGGACTCTAACCACACTTTCGCACCACTGTCTGCACAGGCCATTGCAAACTGTTCCATGGAAGGCGTGCTGCCACTCAGCATTAGACCTGCTTCGCTTCCTCACTCTGTACTTGCCATCAAAGCTATCATTCATGTTAACATGTAAGAGGAGAACGTCAGGCTTGAATTCGTTGTGAAACCCTTGCAGCTGAACCAGCCTGGACAACCAACCTTCTGTTTAGCTGCTTCAGTGTACGTTTTTATTAGGGAACCAGTACGGACTTCCTAAAAAGTGATTCATAGGTCATCTTCCCCAAGCTGCAGTGATTATCACAGTGGTTTCTTGCTTTTTAACCGCGTTCACTTACCGACTGTCATTCGAAGACTAGTAAATCTGACTCCAATCACCAGACTCTGTGGTATATATTAGATGACTGGAGAGTCTAAATTGTTGACCCGCTGTCTTGTTTAGAGGCTGTTTTGAATGTTACTTTTCCATTATTACAGGCTTTACTAATTGTTTAGTTTTATTGCAGTGATCCTAACAAGGCCGAGTACTGCAGTGGGACAGCAATAGGCAAACACACAGTAAAATGTCTGTGCCTGAATCCTTACTGAATACTGTAATTAACTAGCTCTCACGAAAAAACAGAGGGCTGGAATGCTTATAGTACGTTTTAGGTTGGGTTGGACCTCGGTGTGGGTCCTCTTGCAGATCCTCAGCACAGGTGGCAAACTCCCCTTCAGTGGAGTAAAACTCTTTAAGATTCAGAAAGAAAGCTTTCATATGGCCTTGAAGAAAATCCTCACACTAGGTGAAGTTAAGTTGGCTGAATTTGGTTCTTTCAAGTCTTCTCTATATGGAAACTGATTTTAATACCACCTTCTTGTAGATACAGTAAGCTTTCTGACACACTCAGGCTGTGTTAAGTTGTTAAATATTGGAAGTTCTGAGTATTAGTCCTTCTACCAATGGTTATTATCTTCAAAAAGATAATGAGAGGGCATTAAGCAATGTTTTTGTTTGAAAGCCCTCTCTTATTCCTTCCGATGGAAAGCTGCTCAGAAGGTCAGAAAAGCAACAGGGAAGTAAGAAGTGTCTGTGATGTAAAACTTCCTGTGATTCCCAGAAATTAATAGCTCACTGATGCAGCTCACAGTAGTACTTATGCCAGCAAGTTGAAATAAAATACTGAAAGTGTCAGAAAGATGTTCGTCAAATACTCTACAAACATTAAAAAAAAAAAAAAAAGAAAAAAGAAAAAACCCCATGGGCAATATTTGGAAAGATAGCCAGGATCCCAACTCCTTGTGGGTGCTATGTACCTAACTGATTTAAATCTTCTCCTACATCCAATATTCTGCCAACCATACCTCAGAAGAGTCCTTTAACAGTGTTGCTCAAGTTCCATGTTAATAACTAAACTTAGGATCTGAAATTAAATGCCTGTATTAGGGACACGGTTGCATTATGCTTCTCTGGCTGAGTGCAGTTTCTTAGTCACTGGACATTTCTCTCCTTATGCTTTTGATGAACCTGAGAGAGTCTGAGGTGTAGCACAGCATCTGGAGGGACAAACTGGGTGAAGTCAAGTTAGCTTTTGCGCTGCAAAAAGGCATTTCAGGTTTCATACGGTTCAAACAAATACTGCAGTTGACGTAATTATTGTAGAGGGATGTTGGGGAACAGAGGGGAGAAGTAACTGGAAGTGACTAAAGAGCCAGAGCCTAGAACTTCTGACATGGAGCTGGACGACCAAACCACCGTAATATCCTTTTTTTTCCAAGTAAATAACATCTGATGATGAAGACAGTGGAATTTTACAGTGGTTCGTAAGCAAACTACATTTTCAGGTTCAGTAACATTGCAGATCAGTAGTTGCTGTTTTCAGTTCCCAGGTTAATTTTATGGAATATTTTGCATTGTGCCAGGCTCTGATTCATTCCAAATGATTTCTGCTTTCCCTTATTTTTTTCCCCTTTTGCATGTTACTGTCTTACAAAGGAACTAAACTCTCAATTTTCTCTAAGACCGGTAATTATATGCATAAGTGATGAGAAATCTCAAGCATTTTTCTGCAAACCAATTACAGACATTTAGGATAAGGATAATACACTTCCTTAAAAATACATTAAAAACTCATTTAAACAAAAGTAAATGAAATAACATTGCTAAGCTACTAAAGAGAAATTTCAGGGTACAGTTTTAGAGGACAAAAAGACCTTCTTGGGTTTTGCACGATATTTTCAGACTATGATTTCTAATATAGCTCAAGGAATTGTGACATTTTTTCAAAGCAAACTGTTGCTGGTACATCAGCTTGTTGAACTGTATATTAGCCTGCTTGCAAACTGCCTTGAAGGAAGCACTTCGTAGTTTTAGGGTACGCTCTTTGCATTTGCTTTTTGTAAGGATGCTTGGGATAAAAATCAACCTGGTAAGAGACACTTTCTGCAACGCAGAGTTGAGTTTTCAACACCTTTAGCTAGCCCTTAGTAGCATACACGTAGCCTAATGTAGACAGTGCCAAAAGAAGCCTAAAATCTCTGAGCAGATGAACCTGTTCCCTTTTGCATCAGACAGGTGGAACTAAAGCGGAGGTTAACTTGTGGAGATAGAAAGATTTGCACTGCCATCTCTGCAGGTCTGCTGAGAATAGCCAGAATGACTACAGATGCTTTCTTCAACACGGGGCTACTGATCGGTCTTTCACCGCTGTTGAGGACTGAAGAATGCGTACAACTTCAGCTTATTGTGACTTGGCCCATGCCAGAAAAATTGTCTTCCATCTCCCCACTTCACCACAGCATTAATCAACCAGTGCATTGTTCAGAACTCCCTCTTCACTGCCGCTTCAGCCTTGCAGCTTGTTTTAATCGCATGTTAACATGCTCAGATTTATTAAGCTCCCGAATCACAAGGTCCCTAAGCAGAGGCCTGAAGAAGTTGCTGGAGTATTTCTTGGTGGCAAAACACTCACCCTGCCCTTGTGTCGGGGGGGGGTCAGCAAATGTTCCAGGTTGGTCCTCTTGTCCCATAGTGGCAGCTATCGGAGTCAAGTGTTAGGGTACCTGCAGGAGGAGCAAAGTGCTCTGCCAGGCTGGGAGAAAGTCACAGACTACAGGGATGGTTCATATTCTGATTTCTGGGATCACAGACCTACAAAGAAGGGGGTTAAGGACTTCTGCTAAAGGTGGTACAGCGAGGTTTCCCTGCTGCCTGTGTTCTTCTGTCTGTTTGCGTTCCCGTCTGTATCATCCCAGTGATTTCCTTTGCTCGCCTCATTTGTAATAATGATAACATTGTAAAAGCTTGCCCTTTCAAAGAGCGGGAGCCCTTTGAGTCAGAGACCTGCTTTGCTGAATCAGAGCCCTTTTCTTCCTTTCCAGTGCTGTCTTCTTCCCATCCTGCCTCCCTGTTCAGGAGCCCTGCCAGGTCCCAAATGACAGCATGAAGCCTTTCTTTAAAACAAGAGTTTAAAGGGACAAAAAAAAAAAAAGAAAAATTTGGAAAGCAAAGGCTAGAAGAGCAAAGCATTGCTGCCTTTTTGTGTGCATCCTCCCTCTTCCTCCTGGGAGTCAGGAGCAGAGTAGCCCAAGTAAGTGCATGAGACTTTAATTCGAACAAGTTGCTGGCATGGCTCTGGGCCAGCGTCCCCCCCTGCGCCGGCTCCCAGGCCCCCAGGAAAGAGCAAGGCGGGGGTGGGGGCTGAGTCAACAGCTCAGATGCACTTTCTCAGCAGTCAGCTGGGAAGTCCATTTGCGTTAGTCTACTTGAGTGGGATTTCTGTCTCTTCTTATTGATCTGTTTTGGGTACCAGGCACCAGCGTTTTCATATCCAGTAGCGGAACAGGAGGCAGAGGGGTAAAAGGGCTGAGGTGAAGGAGGGTGCAGAAGCTGAAACAGGCAGTATCTGCAGCATGGAGCAAGTGTGCAACGTCTGACAAGAGGAGAGCAAAAACCTGGAGTGGGTAGAAAATAGTGGGGGAGGTGGAGAGAGATCAAAGATGAATGCAGTAATGGAAGAGCCAAAAAAGGAGCAGGAAAGAAAGAGGAGAAGAGAGAGTCTGCCAGGTACGGGGGCAGGTCTAAATGGCACAGGGCTGCAGTGCTTGGTTTACCGGACATGCCAACAAATTGCCATGGCTCGGAGTTGAGGGACCACCTAGCTGTGTGCACTGAGAAAGCAGCAGGCTTTTAAGCAGAGACTGATTAAGAAGGGGCAGAAAAAGAGTAAGAGGATGATGCGGCAAGGGACCAGGAAGGTGACGCAGTGGTGGCAACAGAAAACAAAGCATGAGTGTATACAGACGGAGGGATGAGCAGTGGACACAACCGTCAGGCCCAGAGTTGTTATAAACATCCTGCCTAGAAAGAATCTTACTTTTTCAGATATTTCGGTCTGAAACTGTTCCAGCTAACATCTCTCCAAATAACAAATACTGTAATGGATGTTTACCCCTACTTCCCCCCATGCACACACACATTGTCAATCATTATTTTGGCTAAACATTTTTATGACTACTCCCCCTTCCCTAAAGTCGTGTTTATTATTGCAACTAAACAGTGAATTTTCTCATAGCCTTTTTATACATCCTTTTAAAGGTCTTCTCTAATAATCCAAAGAAAATTCTCAAAAACTCCCCCTTAGTGAGAGAGGGGCAAGATCGCTTGGGCTGATTAGCCAGGCACATTTTCGCTGCTGTATATGTTTTACAGAATATGGTCGCTAATAGCTAATGCAGGACTAGAAAGCCACGAGCAGGATTTTCATGAGATATTCAGCTGCTAAGCTTGATTACTATCAACTTCATGTGTTTATTTATGTATTCGGACTGAATAGCACCCTATTTTTTATTTCCTTGTAACTTCTAGACAATGGAAAGTGTTTGTTTCTAAATCCACGGGTAAGAGATATGAACATCTAGGGATTTAGAGCATGACCATGTAGTCCCCTTTCATATCGTACTGAGCAGTAACTCACAGAAGCTTTACCAGTGACTTATCTCAAAAAGAACCTGCTTCCCAATTGCTTCACACTGTAGAGAGTCATTAGTACTCATGAAAACTGCTGCCTTATAATTAGAGTAGGAATTGTCCACACTTAGTGTTCGTAAGCCTGGCGGCCTATTTCCTGCCAGAGGTTAACGACAAGCCACTAACCTACGTGCTCAGAAGTTGCACTTGTGCTGTAAGGTAGAAGAAATCAGAATTCATCATCATGGGCAGCTTTGCTCCGCAGTGAGAACTAAAGGTTCAGTTAAGTTTGTGGTCATAGAGATGCCATCGGTCTCTAATCACATCCTGGGGTTTGGTTTCCAGTTCTGGGGGCTGTGCACTCAAATCCCTTAGATTAGGCATGTTGAATGTTTGTATAGAAAGCTGTCTTTTGATGAAAAAATAATAATAGTAATGATAATACCTGGATCTTAGATACTGCTTTCTACAAGTACTTTTCAAAGTGCTTAATATTGTATTTAAAGTCCGTAAACAAATTGCTGCTATAGACCTTTGTTCTTTGGGGCCACAGTGCACAAAGTGAGAAGGGGCAGGCTCATGCTGCAGCGAGTGACTCAGCTTAAATACTAGGAAAAACATCCTAGCAATAAAGAAACAAAGTTTTCAAAAGAGCTTAAACTTCACATAAGTTTACAAAGAATTTATTGCTTTTCCAGAGCAATTTCTAGCCCAAGCAGGCCTTATGAACAGGCCTAACAAAAACTGCTTTTGGAAATGACATGGACAAAACTGCTCCCATGTTGGAAGAGGGTACTGGATGTTGACCTGGAGTTCCCTTCTGACTCTGCTTCTATGAATATCCCCACTTTATACATGGGAAACGAAGACAGAGAGCAGTGAAAGGCCATATCCAACGTCATGAAGCAAAACTGTAAGTAGAACTTAGGTCTGTTCTCTATGGGGGCAAGCAAAAAAGAGGGAAAACAACAACAACAAAAAGAAAAGTAAATAATGGATTCATTACAGGCTTTTCCTGCCTCTCAGTTCTAGGCTTTCCTGCATTTCTTCAGACATATTTGAAAGGAACCTTTTACCTGCAGTTCAAGAGTAGACCAGCTTATCCAGACCAACTTACCTTCTATCATAGCTCCTCAAAATCTCCTTGTATGGGTCAGAATACCCATGTATAGCCAGAGGAATGCTTGTTTCTGGGCCATTTCACCTGTACTTGCTTGATGGATAGTGTGCAGCATTTGTGCAGTACCAGGTCACACTTGCTTTAGGCAATTCGCACTGTGACAGCAGAAAGGAGCTGCCTAAACATAAGAAAAGATTTGTCCTATGCAATTTTTCCCAAGCCAATAAAATCTATTTTATTCTCTATGAATTTTTGGTCACTTTCAAAAAATAACTGAAAATGCAAAACCTATACACCAAGCAGTTAAGAATCAGAAGGGAATATTGGTCCTTGCAGTATTAGTAGTTACCACTAATCTGAAAATAATTGCAACCCAAGATAAAAACCGATTGCAATAGCAAATTTTGTTCAAGAACGCTGTTCTCATTTTGAGGTTACAGTCACTGTCCTCCTCCAGTTTTAGCATCATTTGGTGTTCAAGAACTTGAAATTAAGACAAATGCCACTGGTTTTGAACTGGGTTTCAGCCGTTCATCACCAGGGATGCCAGTGAGATTCTCAGCTCAGATAA
Source organism: Sagittarius serpentarius (assembly GCA_034782735.1). NCBI lineage: Eukaryota > Metazoa > Chordata > Aves > Accipitriformes > Sagittariidae > Sagittarius > Sagittarius serpentarius. The sequence goes on along the minus strand of JAVKLA010000049.1, from coordinate 17,038,747 downwards.
GTTAGAGACTGTCTCTCCATTACCTTCCTTATGTACCCAAGCCTGGTGTTAGTGTGCAGCTTATCAAGAATTTATTGAGATAACAACTAAAACCTCCGTCGTACTGAATCCAAAATTCTGTTGAATTTGGAGGGAAAAGCAAGAGGATATTGCATGTCATTAGCCTGTGGATGAAATTGCTACTGAGATAAGCCTGAATCAAACCCCAGATCTGTGCACCCCTAGATGTAGAGGGGGAAAGTGGAAAGAGAGGCACAGCCTGGTCTCCTAACCTGGATCCGATTTCAAATCAAGCTGTACCCCACCCATGTAATGTGCTAAACCAGAGAAGTCTAGGCTTTGCGACTGGTAGAAAATTCTTTTGAAACTTTCTTCTCTCATTTTCTTGTATAAACTTGAGTTTTCAAACTAAATTGAAAACATTCTGGGAAAGCATGTTTGCCTCAGTTTTTTCATATTTTCACCAGAAAACAGCAAATCCAGTTTTATCTGCAAACAAATAGCTTCAACTTTTTGTCAAAAAATAATAATCACAAACTGGAAAATAATCAGGTTTTGATGCAAAGTCATAATTTTCCATGGGAAAACCTCCAAATTCCATTTCAGGGTATGTCAGCATTCTAGATGAATAAAACAGATACAGGCAAGCTTTAAACTAGCTTGCTCCGGTACCAGTAGGAGTCTAGTACTGGCAGTATGAACTCAACATAGACTACTCTACCCACTTCTCCAACAGAAATCAGCTACATACACAAACTCCTACTAATACCATGTTGGACAATGGCTCTGAGCCATCTTTTCCTTTGCCTCTGGCCAGTATCTTCAGAAAAACGTTAATGAACTCAGTAATAAAATTAGTTAATCATGTCCCATTCTGTCTTCAGTACCAGATGTTATATGGAGTTGGAGGGAGAACACTGCCAGCGAAGAAAACAGGGTTTTCACCCTGTTGAAGAACTTTATTCTGCACCTGATCTCTTCTCTGCAGCTTCTTCAGTGCAGAGAATCTGCAGAAGAAATGAACCACCAGTTTTGCTTGCTTTGTAACAAGGAAAGCCACTGTCCCGTTTTGGGGAATCTGAACCTGACTGATTTGAAGACCATCAGGCAGGAAGTGTGTGAGGAAAGCTGAGAACAGGGCCCAGATCTCCGCCACCTCCCGTCACTTAACAACAAAGTGATATTTTCTTTGCGCAGGAAATTGGATCTCAGTCTTTAGAAGCAAGACAGTCTAGAGAGCAATTGCCTCTCTCCTGGCCAGACATATGCCAGTAACTGTTGGCATTAGGCACAAAGAGAAAAGGACGAGAGATTTTCCTATTGACCTTTGCAAGCTTTAAAAAGGCTCCCGTTGGTAATGCTAAAGGCAACATACATTATTGTTCAAAAGAGAAGTCCCTCTGGCAAGTTCCTGGTGGATAATAGTGGTGTTTGCTTAAGGAAACTGGGTAATCACAAAGGTTATTTTTTATTGGGTGCCATCCTTTTTAGCATCCTCGTACACAGCCGACGTCAATGTGTGTCATTAACAATGACTTGTAAAAGGATACAGGAGTTGCTAAGGAAACCTCCGTTGCACAGGAGCTAAACAAATAACAGCAAATTAAGCAGGGAGCAGAGGCCACGAAGAGCCTGATTCTGCAAATCGTTACCCATGCAGGCAGTCTTAGACTGCAAAACTGGTCTCTGGACTTTGCTAGGAGATGCTCAACCCCTCGCATGAGAAAAAGTTCGTGGACACACGTTTCTTGTCAGAGACTCCTCAAACTTTCATGCATTCACTCGAGCAGATCAAAGGCAGCCTACAGTAGCAATAGCACATAGCTATTTCTGGCCTCTGAATATAATTAATTGTCATTTGAAAGCATCCGTGTAATCTTTGTAGTGATACTAATTTCACTGAGAGATGCTAACAGGAAACATCAATGTACATGGCCTTCAATCCTCCGTTAATCTTCAGGAAGTCTATAGCAGATTAGACACCTTTAAGCATTAATGAAATGTGTCCTTAGGGCATACCCAGGTATCCCTGTGTGTTTCAAAGAGTGTGAGAGTTTTTTGGGGAAGGTCGTTCTTGGTGGTAATTGTTGCTGCTTTGACTTATGGGCTGGGTGGGAAAATCAGTAGGACCTGTATTTCCAAAGGCTGACACCTCAGCTTTACAAGAGTTCTGCAGAGATGCTCTGAAATCCTTTTGCCTGTGAAAAAGAAACAAGAATATTAGTTCAGCAGAGACTTTCCTCCATGCAAAATCCTGTTTTTTCAGGGGACAGGTAGTTTTCACATCACGGTGATTAGACAAGATCAACCATGCGAGTCAGTCTTACAGAAAGACACAACAACGCACAGCCTGCACGCAGCCATGTAACAGCTGCTGGTGGAGAAGGCTGTGCAGCATCTCCAGGTCATTCATCACACACCACAAAACAGCTCCAACAGCCTGCAAGAAATGCAGGGTTTGTAACAAAAAGCAGAAAATGATAACTTGAACGTTAAGAAAATGTGCAGATCAGATAGGATGGTGGAGCCCTGCAATGGCAGGTATTTCTTACCTGCATCCAGCTAAAAATAACAGGGTCTTATGACTGCTGGAATTTAACACTGAAAGAGGCATTTCAGTACAAAACCCCGCAAAGTTTCTGACAGTGAGGAATAGCCTCAGTCCACTCAAGGGAGTTTAAGTGGTTTATTGAAGTTGTGATTTTCAACTAGTTTAGTTAAAGGGTTGCAAATTGCTGAGTAAACATTGATTCTTCAACTTCAAACAGATTTGTTTCAGTTCAGTTCAAGCCAGGAAGGAGAATATTCAGCCTATGCTGGGATAAGGCACTGCAACCAAAATAAAAGTGACCATTGTAAATTTGTATCAGTTTAAGTTAACCAATGTGAAAGTCTGTAAGTAGACAGTAAGATCTTTAGAGGAAAGGTCTCTCTTTTATACACATTTCCACTGAACCCAGGACAATGGGACCAGGATTACAGGGTGTTACCATGATACAAATGAGACACAGTATTAAGAAAAACAAGTGTTACCATAGAAACAGCTGATAAATGGGCACATGCAAAAAATTTGTCCTTAATTTGCTTGTTTAAATGGGAGGGGAACTGTTTTGATCCTGCTTAATTGCAGCTGATCCTATTTAATTGCATTTTCTTCTACCAAGTCCAGTACAGTGTCACAGTTAGAGCAGCAGGATAAAACTCTAGTGATCTGTAGTCTTAGGTCCTGGGAAACTGAGGCAAGGAGAGATGACTGTGCTAGCTCTCACCAGCTTATTGACTTATCCTTGCCTCAATTTCGCCCACCCAGAAGAGTGACTGTATAGCAGGAAAATGAAAATTAAAAAATGCATGAGGGAAAAATAATTTGCTCACCTGCTTTGCTTGAGTGAGAATAAGATCGGGTCCTATGGTTGCAAAGAAGGGGGGTCATCTTTTCCTATTTGTCCTTTGCAAGGTGCTAATGCTGATTTTAAGGTCACAGAAAAAAGAGCTCTGCATTTAGCAAAGCGGAAAAACAGCAGCTAAGTGTGGAGAATCGGAAACCTGATTTGAATAAGAGTAACCAGATTGTAGGAACTTTAAATAGAATGGCAACTAATGTAATTAAAATGAAAAGGTTCAAAGCACATTAAAGGGCATTAATATGCAATAAGGAAATTCTTAACTTGCTATATCTCCAAATACACAGTCCTGAAGGTGAAAGGAGCAGTGCTCATAAAAGCCATTCTTTTAGGGAGGGCATTGGGTTCAGTGCATGAGAAATGTTCAGTGACGAAAGCCTTCCATGGAAAGTTTGGTTATTGCAGGACATTTAGCATGATAGAGGCTTGATAACAGGCACTAGGCATGCTCAAGTCATGGAGCAGATTCACGTGTGAGCTAAACAAACCTTCATCTTACAGTGTGATGCACATGAGCAAAGTCCTTCAGTGTCTCAAGGTCTGCCAAGGCAGATAAATGTATAAATAGAACAGAGAAAGGCCACGCTGGTTCAGTAGTCCAATGGCTCTCTTGAGCTCTCTCCTGTAATGGCTGGTACCAGCTGCTTTGAAAGAAAGTGTGTTCTGCAGTGAGCAGCTCGGAAATAACCTACCTTCAGGGAATTTCCTTCCCAGACTCCCTTGTTAGATGTTAGCTTAAGTCCTTATAACAGATTATGCCCCTAAATATAGCTTCATTTCAGCAGCACATTGTTTTATTTTAGCAGTAGAAATGGAGATGACATTTTTTTGGACTGTGGAACAGCATTAATAGCATCACTATTCTAACATTTTTCAAAGCTTTAAAAAACTAAATGAAAAGTTCCCATTACATATTATCCTTTCTACATTGAACGGATTAAAACCAGCTAGTCAACACAAGCCCTGTATGTCCTAATTAACTCCTTTTCTTGTAGCTTTAAACGATTCATTTAAGCTCCCTGCATAAATAGATCTTTCCCCTAATGGAACTGGAATTTTGCCATAGATACCACTCCAAGCAGGATTACACCTCTGGGCATCAAAGTAGCTGGGTAAATATAAACTTTGCGATTTAAACTCCGCAAAGATAGCAGCAAATGCTTAGAAGAGGAACAGAAAACAGGAGCTGTTAGAAGGCAAATTCTCCTTGTTGGGACAGAAATATTTCTGTTTGGAGGTGTCATAGTCACTTCTGGATGGGGAGTCAAAGGCCACACGCACTCATTCATACCTCCATACAGGCTCCAAATATTCTCACAGGAACTATTCCCAAGCATATGGTTGACAAATTAGGTTACCTACAGTAACTGCCATATGCCAGATCCTTCAAATTAAAGGCTTACATTTCTCTTGCATGGTGACAATGCAACTTGTTCTGCTGCAGGAATCCTCGTGTCCTTCCTCAGACTGTGGTCCAGGGAAGGCTGTTAAGACAGTTTTTTGGACCTTGCATTCATCAAGAGCTGCTGGGAATTACTGTTTTCCTAGTGTTGGCGTTTTAACTCAGAAATGCGGTGTGCTAACTGTCTGTTCTAACTATAGGGACATAGTTCTCCTTCTTGCATTTTAAAGGAGTGCAGCTAACAGTGTACCTCTTAAATACTTGGTTTCTGTGATCTCCTTTTTTGCCTTTTGAAAGGAAATCGTAAAAAAACCCAAACACTCAGTTTCCAGTCTCAGTGGAAGTTGTTTCCTACTAAGATAAAGAAAGATGTGAGAACAGAAACATATACCCATTCTAGTTACATCCTAGGTATTTATGTTGTTGCAGCACAAAACCCCTCCAGTTTTAATCCCACATAATGGAAGATGATGCTCCTAGGGATAATATTTAGGCAGGAACCATAAGAGTCCATCCACAGCTTCTTAAAAATAATAGGCTCATGGTTGAATTCTCTGCTCTGGGATTTGCAAGCATCTTTACAATCCCTGTTGGACAACAGTTTTCTCCAGAAAGGACAGCGTTTCCCAAACGAGAAAATATCTTCTTGCTACAGCAGGGAAATTTCTGCCTCCTCTTCCCCTCGGTGTTGATTCCTTTGCTGGGGCTCTTGCCAAATCTGAATGGGACAGGAAAGACAGAGAGAGGCTGTCCTCAGTGAGGGGGAAGAGGGGCCCAGACACAGTGCCATGGCGGATGTCACGAGTAGGAAAAATGAGAGATGTGTCTCAGTTTTAATTAACAACAACGAATCAGCAACGACGGGTGAGATCTTTGGCTGATGTAGGTCCATGGAGCTAAGTCAGCGAGTGGACCCAAAGCCATGACACTACATACGCTGCTATTTTTGTTGTATCTGCCTCTGGCCCTCTGCATAGTTTTTAGCAATAAAACTGATTTTCTACTTCTCTCAACTTGCCTGCTAAATCACACAGGTTTCTCCTGTTTTATTATGTAACTTCATTGTCTTGAAGCAAAAGTTGAATCCCAATGATTTTCTTTCTCCTTCCAGCGGCTATTTGCTATTCTCTTAAGGGAAAGCCAAAACCCAAACACAACCCAGATGCTAATGTGAATTCTAGAGACTCTGGTAGGATTTAGTATTACAGTTTTTAGCTGAGAAACCAGAGTATTGTGAATCCAGTGATGAAAATGTAACTGAAACCATTTCCAAAGGGAGGCACAATAATGCTAAAAGAGTGGATAACTAGGAAGTTTTTATAATTGCATCAATTACAGATATGACCACACTCCATTTTGCATTTGAAAGGAAGTGAAATAGATGCTCTGAGTTCAAATATCATCACATACTGGCGTTATTACTTGATATGAAAGAAATCTTTGGCCCTGAAGGCTTTACAAAAGTCTCTTCTGGACTTGTCAGGGTATGAAATGAAGCTCCTGCTGATTCTAAGTTTATCTTTCATAGCCCAACATGTAAGGGTATAACATTGGCCGGTCTGAAAATGAAGCTGACGCCAGACTTCTCAGCGTCATGTAAAGGAATGACCTTCTGGATTTCACAGAAACTACTGAGATTTCAAAGGGAATGTATTTGCTTCTAATTAGAAGCCCAGACCCGAAGTAGGAAACTTATGCAACAAAGCAAGTAAACCAAATTCCTCTCAGCCCCTCTGCGCCTTATGTCCCGTCAGGCAGGAGCTGTGTTTGTCAGCCAGGGTCTTGTAGTGGGTAACATCATGAGAGTCAATGGGTCTGCGTTCATTCATGCCGGCTGAGAACATGTCTAGGTGACACTAGAGGGTGAAATGCCCAGGCTGGAATAGAAAGCAAGGCAGAACACATCAGTGGCATAGAAAAATTTGGAATATTAAGTCTTAATTGTGACATGTAAATTGTATGTCATTAAGCTTATGAGGTCTCTGTATTGAATCCTCAGTGGGACTGGAATACTTGCACAAACTCAGGGTACTACTCATCAGGTGGAAAATAGGTTCATCAGGCTCAGGGTTTTTTAAGTGTGATACAATTGTGCCTTGAATTAGCCCACTCCCTTCCAATGACCTTTCTTGCAGCATATTTTGGATATTAAGAAGAGCTGGATCTGGGGCAGAGCAGTTCATCCCTCAAGCCAGGAAGCTGAGATGCAGCCAACTCAGAGGAACTTTTTTTGTTGTTTTTTTTTTTTCTTTTTTTTTTTTTTTGGACTGTGTGTGTTGCCAAAAGATTAGAAATGACAATCATCAACAAGAACAAGAGCCAGGGGAGGACCGGACTGCCTGCAATAACAGAGGGAGCCCCCTTGACAGCGCTGGAAATGCTCCTTCAGGGTTCACGGAGGCCAAGGGGTTCTCAACCCTTTTCATAGGGTGGATGATGTTTTAATACTGAGATTCTCTTCTGAGAACATGATCCCACGGACCCCACCTCTCCTTTCACTGGAAAGAGAGAGAGCTTCAAGCAGTTGCTTACGTGGGAAGTGACGGTAATGGGAGAGAATTGAATGTAGCTTTAGCTGCCTGTAAATGATTTAACAGCTGGATATAAGGAGATGTGACTGCCACTAAAGTTGTTCCATTGGTTTTAGGAGCTGGACTGGCTTCCAAGCAACTGAGCCAGTTTAAGAGATTATGTATGATGTCTTCAAGGAACCCCAGATATGAGCACCAATTTGGGACAGTTATCTTCTTAAGGCCCCTTTGAGAAAGGGAGGTACAGCCAGCCCCATCACGCACCCAGGGAAGTGAGGAGGTGATTTGAAGATGCCTTAGATGACATTGACTTTGTCATGTTCACACTTTGCTTGCATTTGACCTGCTGGGGAGACACTGGCAGAAATACCATTTTAAACTTTCTGTAGCACCACAGGACACAGTGAAATGGGATGGTGGTCTAGGTAGGCTTTTCCTCTAAACATGGTCTTTTTTAAATAAAGTAGTTAAGTCCCAAGCTGCATGAAACCCTCCTTGTTAGTATGCATTTTAAGTAGGTAGAGCTTTCAACCAAAGGCCTGAGAAGAATGTGTGCTTGCCCAAGAGAAATCTGCTGGGTGTTCCTTGGGGAAGAATTTTTGGAAGAACTAGTAGTTAAAGAGGTCAGTAGAAACACTTCCGGAACAAGTGTACCCAAAAGCACGCTACAGAGGGAAAAATGCCATGAAATTTCAGTTTTCATAGAAATCTGACTTCTTCCTTCAGCAAAGTATCTGCATTTCTTGCATTTCTGTCTGACCAATTCCAGCTCTGTCCATTCCTTCTGGTGTGGGTAATCAGAGAGCTTTGTGTTATGCTTCAGAGTTCAGAAATCTTTGTCCTTGTCTAAACTTTGCTCTACAGGCCTTGTTTATGAGCTGTCTGGAGAGGATCTGTGAATCAATGGAGCATTGTTCAATAAATAATAAAAGCCAGACACAAATAGATTTCTTTTTATATGAGGCTTTTCCCATAGGAGATAGCATATAAAAAATTCTGATGTGTAAGAACATGGTTTCTTCCTCTATAGAATATAATTTAAACTCATCAAATTAATTCCTACTTTGACATACTGTCACTTGAAGTAATTTGTAACATCACACGTGAAACATAAAGTCGCTTTGTAAAATGGGACCTTGTTGTGATTTAGATTCTTTTACTATAATGCTAAAGGAAGCTGTAATTAATTTCTGTCGGTGTGATATAGAAGTGGCACTTTGCTTCATCTTTAATACAAAAGATTTGAACAGGCCTTTCTGGCCCACATCACTTGTGTTGAAGAGTCATATTTGTCTTACGTCTTTCATCCTACTCTCAGTTTATCGTACGTATGGTAGTGCTAGACCAAGATGTGATGTCTGTCTCATTTAAAATGCCCACACAGTGGTCAGGGTTAATGTAGCAGATACTCAGATTTTATTCATACTTGGCACAAGACCCAGAGTAGATAGTCCTGCTCCATAATCACTCTGTTTTCCTCTGGTCAGTAACGCTTGGTTTCATCATCACTGAAAACATAGTTGTTGAAACCAGAGGTACATGGAAGGCATTTCATGATAAGGAGAATCAAGCCTCTAATCTTTCCGAAATCCTGTTACTAAGCAGTGCAAGTGGTGACAAACTCATTTGCTCTTCTTGTTCCAGGCAATTCCTGATTTTTTAATAAAGTATGTCCCTTTTTGAATCAAAGTATAAAACTGCAGCCTATGCTCTGGTATTACTGCTTTTTCTGTATTTCCTGAGTCAGCTGGTACCCACTGCGCACACCCATCAGCCTCAAACTCTTCATTAGTTCATCTGTTTGAAAGATATAATGATCAGGTATGAAAAAAGACTTAAGATAACACAGTATCATCTCTTGGAATATGAGATAAGTGATATTAGTAATGAAATGTTCCATAAATCATCTTTATCTGCACAGCTGGATGGGATTTAAAGGAACCGGGTCAAAAAGACAAGTACATGTCTTCACCTTTGCCATTAGTCAAAATGCCTAAGGCCAGACTGTAGCTTCACCTGACACAGCTTTCATCATGTTGCCTTGCAGAGCTTGTCTTGTTAGAAATGCTCTTATAGTTCTACAGTATTACTACTCCTCATTGCAAACAACAATATGTCATTGGACTCCTACTTTGTCTGCCAAGACTGCCTGGTTATGTTTAAATTTTAGTGGCAATAGAAAGCTCAGGAGTCTGTCTTTGCTGGCAGTTTGTCTTCCCATAACTCTGTCTCTGTGTGTCCATTTTATGTTTAGGAGGAGCTAAACTGAGCATATCTGCAGGAGGACGTAACGTGACAGTGCTCACTCCAGCTACTCATAACCATAAGTAGAATTTGGGGACCAGTGCAAAGGTGTTGCTGGGGCTTCTCCACTCAGGAATAGCAGCTGAGCCGCCCCAGAACCAGATCTGAAGGTGAGCAGCAGGTAAGCAGTGAGGCTAGGGAGCAAGTTTGATCTCAAGCCTGTCTTGGAGGCAATTCCAGGCAGCAGGGCTTCATAGCCTTAGTCTGGGTGATGTAAGGATAGATATGCCTAAAGCCTGGCGTGTCTGTAAATCAGTGTGACAGATAAATCCCACCTGGAGCTTTGGGTTGTTAGTTTCATTAAAACAATCTCTTTCAAGGATGTGCTGGATTCTTAAAGTTAAGGTGGGAAACGAATAAAATAGCTGGTTTTAAAAAGCCACTGTGTCCTAACCCAAAGGCCAGTGAAATCTGATTCTTCATTTCAGTGAGATTTGGATCTGGCTATCACCTGCCCTATGGCTGGGAGAGAAGTGGAGAGTAAACACAAATGAGAAGTGGGCAACCAAGTATGTAACTTCTGTTTGTGACTGACCAGTGAATAAGCCCTCTGTTTGTTCAGGATGTTCAGTGGCCGGATCCACACGTCCAGGCTTGTTTAGAGCGCTCTCACAGGAAGGCAACTGCATATTTGTGGCAGGCTTTAGTGGGAAAACTTCAGTCAAGCCTCTAAGTATCTGTTCTGCTCTACCACCATCACCACCAAAAACCATCTGGTATTTTAACAAGCTTGCACTGCAGATTTCCGTATCTCCAGAATAAAACTGCATCCATGGCAGGGGGGAAGGAGGAAGAGGAGTCTTAAACCAAAGCATTCGGGAAACCACAAAAAGGAGGCTCTGTGGCTAACATCTATCTCCTCAACCCAAGCTGGATACTCTGGAGTAGAAAGTCTTGCTCAAAGTGCAGAAATTGGAAACAGCCTGTACTGACAGCTTCCCCACAAGGTCTGCCAACGACAGAGAACAGCCGCTGTTTCCAGCACTGCACTGAGGACAGGGTTGACCGGTGAGGTGCTGAGAAGCGCTTTAATGCACACGAGCATCAGGATGAATCAGGGACAGGAAACAAGTTGCCAAATGGGGCTTCCTTTAAGGGAAAGCCAGGGCAGATTCTCCTCACACCTCTGGTCTAATGCAGGGCCGGCTGAAGTCAGTGGGCTTCAGTGCATGAGGCCTTGACCACAGTGGGCTTTGAATTGCACTTCCAGAAGGGTTTGTAGAAGTGTAGCTCCAAGAATTTCAGCATTGTGTCTTCCTAAATGAGTAGAAAATCAAGCCTAATGATGGAAAGTTTTTTAAGCAACCTGATACTCCAGAGTCTCCTAAACACAGAAGTAGAGGGATAAAAATGATAATAAAATAAGAGCCGTCCTAAAGGCATGATCCAAAATGTTACCAGTTTCATCCAGTCCTTTCTGTCTGCTGTTCACCCTGGATGACTGTAATTCCTTTTGAAAAGGGAACGTACCTAGAACGTACCTTTTTTTGTGGTGATGACAGGAAACATTTGCAAAGGAACGTGAAAATTTTCTGGGTGTGTTACACACCCCAAGTTCTAGATAAGTTGCTCAAATAAAGGGAGACTTCATGAGACGAGGGCACTAAGGTACAGCTGAGATGGGCCACATTTGAAGGATCTCCGTAACCCACATAATGCCTACAGCACATGAGAAATGGCTCTGTTTCAGAGCAGCAGAAGATGGCTCCAAGAAGCACTTCCATGCTTCTCTATCTCATCCAGGATTGTGCGTTTAATTGATCCATCTTCATTAAGTATTTTGAGGCCCTCAGAGTTACACAGCAGTACTTTATTTACATTCTCATTAAGGAAAGCAGATGAAGGAAGAAAAGAGTGTGAAAGACAGCATCAAAGCGAAAGGAAAGGAGGTTCTCTGCAGAATGTTTTCTCAGGTGTAAGAAAGGGTAAGACTGTTTCTAGCCAAAGACATCAAAGGCAAGGAGCCCCCTCCCCAAGCTGTTGGCCTGGTGGGGTTTGGTTAGGCTTGGCTCAGCAGCTGAGGAGTGACTCAGAGTGACAGGGAGCAATGTTTTTCATGTGTAATCCGGAATGGGTAGGAGCCTTTGTTTGGGAACCTTTGCAGCTCCCGAAGTGAGTTCATACCAGTGAGGTCAGTGGATAAAACGTATTGGAGACAGGTGAAGAAATCACCCTGACTTTTTAGCACTTGTGTTTTTAAATACTTCTTCAGTAATGCTTCTTCAGTACTGCTTGGATTAGTCCTGTGCTGTGTCTGTTCTCAGCTTGGCTCTCTTACCAGCAACAGGACGCTGAATGCAATCAAATGATCTTGTGGTTACAGAGCTAGCTAATCCAGGACCCTTTTCTTCCACAGACATCCTGCATGACTCGAGTCCTTCCATCTTAGACCCTCATTTGTAAAATGGCAACACCTGCAGTGTCCCTGAAGAAGTGACTTGCCTGGGTGTCTGCAGTCCCCAGCCTTGTGCTGATTTCACAGAGCCTTCACAAGTTACTTAAGAACAAAGAATAAATAACAGTATGTTGCTCAATAGTTATGCCCCACAAATGTACATGGTTAGGAAGAGAATTTCTCTCCCACATGCAACAGAGCAAGATTGTTTGGTTTGTGCAGAAGATTGTATGACACAGCTTCTCCATGAGCAGGGAAGAGAAATACAGTGACACAGGAGATCTTCTCCTTACCCCTACGTCCCTTTGACTAAGGGACAGGGACCGAAGGCACTTGGAGGGAGATAAGGAGTTTTTAAGCATGGGGCTGCAATTTGGAGCACTTTGAAGTTGCATGGGCTAATGAAGAGAACAGTTTGTCCTGGAAAATGGGAAGTCGGGGTGGGACTGCTGGCTCTCGATGACCTGTTGTGTAGCGCTGGCTAATTTGCCCATTGTCTCTCCCGTCTATTTAAATCTGAAGCTCTTGGGGGCACCATATGTATTTACACAATGGGGCTATGATTTCCATAGCGCTTGTGCTAATTATCCAACACAAATAATTAATGGATGGAACAAGTTCTGGCTCCAGGGTTGAGCTTCTAACCACCTGCCCTGCTTATGACTTTAGGCCAATTTGATTGCAGCAGAGTGAACACAATGCTGTGAAGAAAACCCAGCAAATGATTCAACTTTTTTCTAAATATAAAGGCTAAATATCCAGTAATCCTAAACCACATCAGCCCTTTTCTTCACCTAGGCTGGCTGCATCCTCCTATAACTGCTAAATGCAAACAGTTGAATGAAATGCCAAAGCCTTAATGCTGTTAACCACTGCTGGATATTACTGTGTTGCAAGAATAAGAGCGGCAGCAGCAAGCTCTTGGATCAGTGCCATCACTTTATTACTTATTACTTATTTTTATATAGCCTTTGGCATGGCAAGAAGTCCTTCTTTAATTATAAACAGGAATGAAGAAGCCACAAGAGGAAATCATACAGTATTGTAGCCGGATAACTGGTACTGCACTGATTACACAGGGGCTCTTATCAAAGCTGACACAGTGCTGGGGCTGTGCAGATATTGTGCTGGAAGCCACAGGCTGTGCGTGGGAGAAAACCTCGAAGCGGACGTAAGAGCAGTGTAATTCTGCTGAATTGAATTCTCCACGGAGAACTTTTTTGTTTCCTTTTTCTCTCTTTTTCCCTCTCTCCCCCTGCATTAAGGAAATAGGAGAAAAGTAAAGACAAGTCCTGGGAGACGACGAAATAAGATAAATGTGTAACCTTTTCACTTCTCCTTTCAACATGTTGCAGGGGGCACGGGGAGGAGAAACCTCAGTCTGACACAGAGATGAGCTATGGCTAACAACAGTTGTTTGGGGAACCATGAGAAAACTCTTGAATCCCGTTTAAGTCTCTCCCAAGAAGTGAATAACTACTGTTTGTTTATCTTGCCAAAGCCTTTTCAGTTTTCTGGAAGGACTGTCAGCCCCACCTTCTCTGTAGGCTCTGAGAATCCTGTCCGTAGTAGTCTGAGCTTCTGTCAGCCTACCCTGGTCTGCACTGTCCTCTGCGCTCAGCCGCGCCGATACGCGAGGCTGCTCTGAGGACTCCCACGTGATCTCACAAGTTTGCCTGGAACTCAACCGTAAGTCACCAAAGGGCTTCTGGAGCAGAGGCCATAAATCTGATTTTTTAAATTGTTCCTCCACCACCGATCTGCTGTGAGACCATGGGAAGATTCCTTCTGCTGTTTTGGATGCCAGTCTCTCCATGGGTAGATGTATCTCTGGGGAGAAGAACAGCACAAGGCTGTATCTGCCCCCTTTCAGCCCTGCTTTAGGTGGAGCTTTTGCTAGGCACCACCATTGCTCAAGCCCCCTGCGTGGCACATTAGGGATTGCGCTTTTAGCAAAGGTAACGTTGGCCTGGCCAGACCTCTGACTGCACCAAAACAGGGATACTATGGATCAGTCTTCTCCCCTACTATTCCTTTGCAGAGCAGAAGGCAGCTGTAAAAGTGCTAGTTTCAGTTCTATAGCTGATAAAATCCTTTCTATCATTTTGGGCTATAAAGCGTCTAAATTGAAAGTCAAGGGAGGTTTGTACACACACACGCCCAGGGCTTTTAAGCCAGGCTGGCTCAAGTAACTGTTCACCAAGTGTGACCAATGATTATTTTTTTTTTCGCTTGAGATCTTCCCATTTGGTCAGATGTTGGCCCTGTCTCTGTGGACGTAAACTCTTGCAATGATCTTTCAGCAAATCCTGTGGATGCCTACAGATTTTCACAAGCTCCTTTATTTTGTGGGGTTCTGTATTAGCAAAAAAAGAAGCCTATTGAGCTTCATTGTCTTGTTTTTCCCCTCAGTTCCCACTCCTGATTATTTTTCCAGCCAACCCTCATTGAAGGCCCATAAATAATCATGTCAGAGCTGCAGACATCTTCCAACCCTTTAAATTTTTTTCCAAAAGCCTCAGATACCATCTCTGTGGGCTGAAGCCAAACACTGTGGAGGGTTGGTGAACTTGAAGCTTTCATTGCCTACAATCTATAAAGGAATAGAAAGCCAGAACATATTTTTATTGTGCCCAAAGGGGATTCAGATCAAGAGGCTTGGATGAACTTCCTTGTCTTTCTTTGCTCCAAGTACTCCTTTCTTAAAACAAAGTAGATAATTTACTAGTGATTTGGGTGATAATGTGGAGCCAAATTCTTGGTGGTTTCCTTCAGTTAGTTCCCTCTGCAGAGAACTATGTTCTGGTGACATTTCAGCACTGTGAAATAGAGTCACAGACAGATCCTGCCGAGAGCAACCACTCACACCGCTGTACCTGGGGATTACACCCGCTCAGGAGGACTGTCAGGTCATCGGATGAACAGAAACACCAGGTAGGAGAAAATCCTCCTGAAGTTTAATGTGATGGCGGATGAGGGATGAATCACCTGATTAACAACGGGAAGATTTCAACAGCTTAGCTCTTTCTCCAAATCATTAAAAAGACATTAGTTCTATTATTTTTCCCCCCTCATTCCTGCATCCTCTTATCTTTAGCATGGGGATAAGGCAAGGCCAGGCAGAGATTCTCCTGTAGTGAGCAGAGTAAAAAGAACAAACTGGGCACAGAACAAAGATGAATTTCCATCACACATCCCAACACATGGGATGAAGGAAATCTGTTTCTTCTCTAAAAATGTTCAGAAGCATTTTGTCCAAAGGTTGAAGCACAACTTCCACTGGAAAGACAGGAGGGCATGTCCACCTAGGCAGGGCCAACATCTCTGTTGAGAGATTTGCTGAGCTCAAGCCATGGCAGTGTCAGTAAAAACCTCCAACTCCAGGATCAGTGTAATGTCTCAGCAGACCAAAGCAGTGTCTATGTGCATTTACCTAAATACTAAACCAAGCATCATGTAAGAAAATTATCTCCAGGATTTTCTTTACCAACACGCTCTGTTATTATAAAGTTCTCCTCCTTCACTTAACATTAGTCAGATTTGTTAGACGTGTAGCTATCGTACTTCAACTTGTCTTGTACTCCCTAAGCAAAATAGTAATTTATGGTCTTGCAAGATACAGAGAAAGATCTACCAGGTTCAGAATTTGGCATTTTATTATTTTTACTTTTTTTACAGAAATAAAAATAGAGCCTGAGTTGCAGTTCCCAGTTTACCTGCTCTCTGGCCCTTTAAATTGAGGTGGGAAAGGAAGAAAGTGTGTTTCTGCTAGGGTAGCTCTTTGCCACCTGGTTTCTATAGGCTTATATCCCTTCTAACTGGTAAGTTTGGGGGGTTTCTGGTATTTTTTATGACTGCTCTTCTCCTTTTTATTCTAAAGAAGAGGGTAGGCCCTCAAAAGTTTGGAATGGTGTTGAGTGATATGCAAAGCTCTGTGTGAGGTTTTCAGACGCATCCGATTTGCTGTGTGTTTGTGACAGTGAGTGGTTTGATTCACATAAGGAAAAACACGATTTCCAAAAGAACTTGTTTATGGTCTTTCTTTGGCTGTCCTGTTGTTGTGAAGGACTCTCGGGCCCCAGAATAGCTGGGTGGTGCTTCTGTTGCTTGCTGCCTTGTGGGGGATCTGGTATAATTTAGCCCTGAGCTCAGGTGGGATCTCTAAGAACTGTTATAATACATTTTTCTCTTGAACACCTCAAACTGTGAATAGACAACACAAACAAAAGAAAGGAAGGAAAAACAGGGGCACAAAAAATGATGTAACTGTCCCAAGGTTGTGCAGTGCAGTTAGAAACAGGCCATGTATTTCTAGTACTCAGCTTAATGCCTTGCCCATTTACCTGTGTCTTGCTCCGTCCTCATCCACGGGGTGATGCCATGGGCTCCATCTATGCACAACACAGACAAATCCAGCTGATGAGGGGAAAAACACGCTGCTCACCTCTGAGCTCCCTTGGCATTGAATAAGAATGGCAGGGGCTATATTTGGCTGACTTTCTGTATTTTTTATTTTATTTTTTTGCCAGGAGATTTCTGATAACGGCCTAATTTTATTACTTGTATAAAAGAAAACTCTCAAGGCCCCAGTGTAACGACCAGCATGTCTTTAAATTGCTGTACCGAACACAGGCCCAGATATTACAGTGTGTAGCTGAAACTGGGGAAAAAGGGGAAAACGGCAAAGTGAAAAGGGACTGCCCCCTAACAAGTAGAAACAGGGGCAAATGATCTTCCCGACCTGACCCTGCAAGCATCCACATGTGCTTAATTTTAAGCATGAGTAATTCCTTAAAGTCTGTGATTTAAAGGCTTACTCGTGCTTAAAATTAAACACATGTATGGGTATGGGGAACTGGATCTTCAGTCTTTCTGTGTGTGAATTGGCCACTTCTAACTTGGAAGCACCTCCATGCTCATGTAACTTTATCACATAGTAAATACCAAAATCATCTTACCAGCAATGTCTAGGGGGTTGTATAGCACCTAGCGCAACAGATCCTGCAGTTATCTGGGGCCTCTGCTATACTAGCACAGGAAAAAGTGAGCATTTAAGCTGTGCTGTTTCCATCCTCGTCATCTACCTGCACCTCTGGGGTCTCTGAAGTATCATTTTTTAGGATCTGCTTCAGCCAAGGGGCAGAAACTTAGTCTCACCACATTTTATTCATCTACCTTGAAAGGGCTTTTCTTTAAAACCCTCCCATTCTGTCACCTCTATTGTTTTTGTGTAATGTAAGTAATCGCACTGGGTCCGCTTTGAGACTGGGAATAATGATTCTATGCAAGACTGAGAACAACTTTCTTCTATGAGTTAAGATGTGCTAGCAAGGAGGAGGACATTGGCACTTGGCAGAAAATAATACTCCTCTCAACCTCCAGTTATTAAAAATGGTTCTTAGTTTGAAGCATGAGGGGTTTATGTTCTCTTTTAAACCCTTGCCTGGCTTAAAACTGCATATTCTTTATCTTTATTCATGTCTAAGCTCTTTTTAAAAATCCTCCTACGTGTCTTCAACAATATCTTGGAATAATGAGTCCCACTGTCTAATTATGAAATATTTTTTTCTCTCAAAGCTTTTTTAAATCGTGAAAAGTGAAGAAGTTACGATCCAACCCCACAGTACCTCTGCAGCAAGAACTCCAAACTCTGCTCTGAGTTGGATTGCGTGTGATCAGTATCATCCGCTCTCAGCAGCTTATCACCAACTGCTCCTTTACTGAAACCAGAGATAGAATCACTGCGCTGGGCACTGGAATAAAATCAGGGAGTCGCATCACCTACCCTGATACACTCGCTTTAAGTGCAATGCAGTGCAGTTTAACTATTTCTGGAGAACAGGTCTGAAGTGACTGAATCTTGTGTGCCAGGTGTGCGATTGTAGCGAGTTAGTGTACTGTAGTTTTCGCCGTTTCTTGAGTCGGGCAATGGTGTGTGATTTATCAGCAGGAACCGCATTACCAGCATGTCTTCCAAATTAAAGAGAAAATGTTCCATCCTGCCTCATTTAAGCCAGGGAAGGGAGAGCCTGTTTTCCTTGCAGCTTTCTCCATCAGCTAGCTTCTGTGTCACTGAATAAATTTACCTAGCTCTGGATTTGTCTTGCCCAACTTTATTGTAGACATCAGCCTTTCAGAGTGAGCAGAGACAGCCTCTCCAACACTGCTGGAGGCTTTTCCCATTTCTGCTCCTCTTGGGCCACAGACTGCCCACCCGAAGCAAGGGGAGATGTTGCAGTAGTCTGGGGTGTAGAGGAGAGAGTGGGAGAGGACGTGGAGCAATTTGGAGGTGTCAGCACTGGGAGCTGGTGTCAGGTTGGGCTTTTTTCTTCCTGGAGAGAATTTCAGGAGCTGCAACAGCAGCTGGGGCTGAGTCCATCACCTTGGACTACAGATTGTGATTTGCACCCTGAGGACAGCAAATGCTCTCCCTGCCTTTCTCTGTTGTTCAAGTGATGCAGAACAAAGCAGCAGCAGCAGCTCAGGCTTGGTGTTGCCTCTTTCCATCTGACACAGGCCCTCTGTTAGGGCTGGCTTTTTTTTTTTTTTCCCAATGGCCTTCTTGGTTTCTTTCCAATCTACCAGCGTCTGTACAGATGCAGTGATGGGTTTGGGCCCCCAAATTCATCTTTTTCTCCAGTCTTAATTTTCCAAGGAGATGGGGAGCCTGGAAAACACCACACAGTCATCATTTGCAAGGTTTAGAGCTTGAAATGAAGCTCGCAATCCGCTCTCCCTGCTCCCTCACAGTGGGATGCTGTGAAACACGGCAACGCTGGTAGTGCCTAACAAGCAGAAATCGGCCATGCTGCAGGGAGCGTTGTGTGGTGAGGGTTTTATGTAACGTGGGAGAATAGGGGAACCCAGTGTCTGAGGAGGGAAAATTGCTTACTCCATAATGACTGTTCCGCTGCCTAGTACAGAGTGAAATAATTAGGGTTTCTTTTCTCTTTAATTAGAAAATGGCAAACATAGATTAATCAATTACAAATGCCTCTTTATACTGCAGTGCACTGCAATTAACATTACTTAAATGTGTTAACAAAGTAGGAGGCCTGTATTTGTAAAGCAACTTCTTACTGCTTTTTCTTTCCCTGGTTTCCCGGCTCCCAACATGTCTGAACCCTTTCCGTTTTCCCTTTCTGCTCTCACCCCTGCTCCTTCTGCAGAGATTTAACAGTTCTAGATGAGATTTTTAAACCGTTATATACCGCACAGCGTTAGTGAAACTGCTCTTTCCAAAAAAGCCCTTTTGGCCAGGCTTGGAGGGCTGGAGGAATTAACCGAGGCGGGGGAAGCGGAATGGGCATATTCACTGGGGTCGCACACTACAATAGCAGAGTAAAATCCAGGAAATACAATAACTTGATTCATTACTTGTTTCTTACGCCGCTGCCAAAAGCGTGATTAAGTCACAAAGAGTTCGATTAGGGACACTTGGTAACAAAACCTCAGCTCCATTGACATGGTCTGTTTTCAGGGTACATCTAGTGCTTGTGCTCGCTGCTCCAGGCCTCTTCCTCCTTCGGCATTTAGTAGCCTCCACCGCCGAACAAAAGTAGCGGAGGACCGCATAGGGGAGAGCGAGGGGAAGGTTGAGCGGGGGGAAGCCGCTTGCACCCAAGCGCACAAGACGGCGAAGCAGCAGCAAAGGAGGGAAGGCAGGGTGGTCCGGAGGCTGGCGGGCTTGGCTGCCTCTGGGCCCGGGGCGCTCACCTGGGCCCGGGGCGCTCACCTGGGCCCGGGGCCGGCCGAGGGCCGGGAGCGGCGCCTGCGGCTCCATGCATTGCTGCCATCTATTGGGAGGAACCGGCTCGCTCCCCCCCCCTTCCCCCCCGGAGCCGCAGCTGGGGAAGAGCGTGGGACTCCCAGCCCCGGCTGCTGGGAGCGTGTAGGTGTTACTGCGCCGTGTGCCGTGGCCGCCTTGGTGTGGGTTCTTCAGCCTGCGGGGCTTTAGGGCATACGCTTTCTACGCAGGTTGCTTTCCTTGTATCTTTGTGAATTGTGTGGCAGCCCCAAATTGCCCTCCTGGCCCCCCAAGTGTTGGTGGCACAGTTCAGACTGCGGCAGCAACAGCGCTGCTTGATAATACTTGGTTTTGTGGTGTAATGGCGGTTTTACGCCGAAATGAATGGTCCTGTGTTTGTAACAAGTATTGGATGCATGGAAAGCGTTTGGAAGCAAGCAGTCTTAAATTTGGACGCGCCAAAAAAATCTAGTCCCTTGCGCTGGTTCTGCATTGCTATTTTGGATGAATTTTGTAAAAAAAGTGGTGACTGGAAAGAAACCTGTGGCCTCTGGAGAGGGAGAGCCATGCGTGCACATGGTGCGTGTGCTGCTCTCCTGGCAGCATGGCGTGCCCTGGCCCGGAGGTTTACAACTGTAGCGAGCGACTATCAGGTTTCTGTAGGTGGTTGTCTGCTCCTTTCTTCTCTACTGTAATTTAAAGACACTGAGCACATTGGATCTACCCCAAGATGAAATAGGTAGAGCAGGGAATGATATCGCTCACACGTTCATCACAACACGAAGCTAATGGAAAAACAGGTTTTGCTATTAGGTCACGTCTTTGTCCAGGTGGAGACCAAGGCACAGTTCAGTGTTTTCTGCCCTGCCGAGTGGGTAGTGCCGGTGTGATGTAGCGTATTGCTTTGTTTTGCAGTGATCCTTACAGTTCAAGTAGGTGGAAGGGGAGTGTATGCAAACACAAGCCTCCTCATCTTGCCAAGAGCATCCCCATTCTCCGAGAGGTGGTCCCAGTCGTCTCCCTTAGACTGGCGACAGGTTGTCCCCTTTTGTACTGCCCTTGGTTATGGCTGGTTGCAAGATGCTGTCTTTTAGGGGGTGATGGGCACTGCATCAAATGAAACAGATGCTCCTTCCCAGCAAAATCTCTCAGGGACTAGCCAAATATAGCAGCAGTGTTCTGCTCTCTTGCAAAGCAGCTCCATTCAAATTCACAGCTGGTGTGTTTCTACCTCCCATATCACCATGCAGCTCCTCCAAGCCCCTCTTGCTTCTGCATGAAGGCTGTGTACTCAGGTTGCTGCTCTGCCAGCATCCAAGGAATGGGGTGTTTGGCTCCAGCCCCACTTTGTTTGAAGAGGAGAGGGCGATATGTCATATAGCGTATTTGCATCACTTGGCTTCATTAAGAAAATGTCTCATAAAACAGAAGTCATTTCTCAGAGAGTTCGTTGTGTGCCACCTGTGTTTCGTTCTCTGTTGGCACATTTCTGTAAGACCTTAGATAAAAAGGAAAATGGCTTTTATGTTTTATTTCGAAGATTTCTAGAACTGAGTAGGTGAAAAAGATTCCATCTTTAATACGCCACACATGCACTGTTCAGGGACCTGACTGCCAAAATCTGCCCTACCCAAGAGGGAGAACACCTGCAGCCGTGTATGGAAAGATCTTTCCTACTGTGGGTATCGTCTGGTGAAGGACATGGACTCTCCAGACCCCCAAAAGTTGGCAGAAAACAGGAGCCTCTGTGCTACGCTACAAGCCTGGCCCTTAGGACGTGGTTGATTTCCACCTGATGATAAAGCTAAGGATGCAGCAGACTACCTGCTGAACCGGGCCCCCAGGGAAGGAGCCCCACTGGCTTTCTATATAGTTTTCTTTTTTTAACGAGCCAATATGTGCTAAGTCTGACTTGTAGCTGATATAGGGTGCTAGCTATCAAGTATGTGGTTTCAATTTGGGATATTGCTGGCCATCCTCCCGGGAAAGATGCTTTGAACTGAAGCAGCGGTATGTGGCTCACCACAGCTCTGCTGACACAAGAGTCGCCGAGCCTTTGAGAGAAGAGGCAGAGAGCAGAGCTGCCTCCCTGTTCCTTTCATGCCGTTGTGTTGTGAGGAAGCAGGGACCACAGAAACACGCTGGGTGGGAGGCTAAAGAGCTGTCTCTCCTCCCAGATATTGGCTGGCTTGGAACAAAAGTGCGTGTGGGAGCGGTTGCGTCTTATATGCACAAGGATGCAAAGGCAGCTTTGTTATAATGTCACCGACGATGATTTTGGAATTGATAAGGCCAAGGCAGCTGGCACTTCACAGAGCAATAAGGAGTGCTGTCGTGAGGGCAAGGGGGGAAGGAGACCAGGAGTTGGGATGCCAAAGGGCTGTTCCTGCTTTGGAAGAAAATGAGATGCAGCGATTAAATAGGGGTGACTGGGAATGGGGCTCTGGGGTTCTGTTGATGCTTCTAGGAAAGGATTTTGATCTACTGGTGAACAGTCAGGGGCCAGGCTGCCTGCGTCCTCATCTTATTCTGTTTACATCTGTGCATCAGTTTTCTGCTGTATAGAATGGGGATAGAAGGCTTCCCCTTGAAAAAAGTTTGTGGGACGTCATTCATGAAGTAAACTTGAGTGTTGGAAGGGAAAAATACACTATCATTTTTATTTCTTGTGTTCACACAGATTTTTCACTGTGTGCTTAAGATTAACTTGTCATTTGGGCTTCTGTTTATCCTCTTAGAAATAAAAAGGCAAACTGAATCAACACATGAATGTAAATAGGCTAAAATCAAATTTTATT
This sequence comes from Sagittarius serpentarius, assembly GCA_034782735.1. Classification (NCBI taxonomy): domain Eukaryota; kingdom Metazoa; phylum Chordata; class Aves; order Accipitriformes; family Sagittariidae; genus Sagittarius; species Sagittarius serpentarius. The sequence goes on along the minus strand of JAVKLA010000049.1, from coordinate 17,016,166 downwards.
GCATGTTCAGCAATAACATGTGCTTACCATATCATACAGCTTATGTATGTTTAAGTAGCTGCTGTCCGTCATAGTGTGCATCTATACAATAACTTAGTTGGAAATGGGTTATGCTTGGGGAGATTAACTTTGCAGTGTTGAATGCTTTCAGTTTCCTGGAAACATGTTCAATGCAGTAACTCCTGGTTAGGCCTCTTTTGTTAAAAAAATATAAATAAAGCTGTTGAAGATAAAATCTCTTGAAGATGCATTTTAAACCTCTTGTATATGAGGAGGGCTGGACCTGACCAGCATAACCTGGAAAGTGACATTTGCTTTTTCTGATTAGGGGTACTTGGGCATTTTGTTGCAGGCGTGTTGAACTAAAAATCTGTATGTTTCTTAAACAGGAAACGTTTACTGAAGAAATAACTTGCAACTAACAAACATAAATAGACTTGCGCATAGCTTGAGTTCCAGCTTTGTCTTCTTTGTTTACCAGGAATTTGTCAGACAACTGTCTAGGGCTCTAATATAACCCATAGAGACTTCGGGCAGCTACGTAATATATTGCAAGAAAAACTTTATGCAAGGCCTCTCTTGCCCAGAAATTCACGGCCTGTTCTAAGTGCTTCTTGGTTCTAACCATAACTGTCTGAAAAACTCGCCTTATTTAATAACTTGTGAAAGTGAGTATGTTAACTGCTTTCTGACGCTTAATAGGGCACCCAGAGAATACCTGGTGGTCCTCTGGTCATGCGCTGTCCTGTGCGTGCTATCACCAGTACACTTCCTATTAAAAAAGGCAGTTAGGGCAGTGCAGCTCACCAGCACAGTGGGCTGTCAGTGAATGGAAGTCTGTAGATTTTACGTCATTTAATTCTGGTGAAGACACCTGTGCCCAGGTCCCATGGGTAGAGGTACCTGTAGGTGTTAGGATGTGTTTTACTGCTGGTGGGTTACAGCCATCCACTCCACCCTCCCAAAGACGAGTGATCACTTTTGCGATAATGAGAAGAAGCCTTTTGCCGTGCAGGTAAAGACCCTGTGGATGAATTTGGGAAGGGAGCAGGGTTGCCTGGATGCTGAGGCTGCTACTGCCTTTGCAGGCAGAAATGTGTAACAAGTGCAGCTCTATTCAGCCGTTTTAATGAGGAAGCTGAGGCTAAAAGGCTGCGGGGGGGATGGGAAGGCAGGCACAAGTCTGGCAAATCCTTTGAACAGTTTGGACCAGCAACTGAAATGTATTTAACCATTAGATATGAAACTCCAGCCTTTCTTCCCCCCTCCCCCTTTTCAATTAACAGTTGGTCCCCAGGCTAACAGCCTGCTGATTGACTCACAGCGGCCATACAGCTGATGCTTCATAAAGTCTCTGTGTTAATCTAATCCCTAAATAGCTCTGGTCTCCATCACAGTCGCAGCGGCGATTTCAGTTCCAAATTGTAATTTTATTCTTGTAGCCTCTGAAAAGTCAATAGGTTCCTGGAGGCATTGCTGGCCTGTTGGGCAGCTCGGATGGAAAAGGGCTATTGTAAACCCAATTTAACATGCCCTTCGGTATGGACAGGGCATGACCCAAAGCCTGCTGAAGTCAGAAGGGCTTTCTGAGAGCTTGGGGTGGGCTTTTGGAGCAGGGCTGTCGCAGGCTATTCTCAGTTTCTGTCTATATATTTAGATGGGATTCTGTGCCTGTATTAGGGCCTTTCACTGCTTCTCATAACCAGAGTAGCTGAACAACTCTGCATTCTTTGCATCCTTGCCCAAATTTGCACTTTTATTCCCGGAAGCCATGCTGAAGTGCGGAGCTGGTGTGAAGGGAATGAGTTTGCAGATTTTGCTGTGTGAGCTGGCTGCCTGGTGGCATTGTACTCTAAAATAACCAAAACTCCAGACTATTTTTAGGACTAGAGCATTCTCAAAAGCTTCCTGCCTTGATTTCCCTACCTCCCCCTGCTATTGTTCACTACTTTGGGCTACGCTGTTGCTCCAGGAGTAGCCCCAAAAGTATACCTGCCCCAGACAAAAAAATTGTCATTTCTGTGACATGGGCTCTTGAATTACATTGTTGCACCCATACCCCTTTTAGCCAGCTGTTAGGTGCTGTTAATTAGCTAGCCTTCATCTTACAGCTCTGGGAGATTTTTGCTACTCTGAATCCAGGCCGTGGCGAGCATTTCCAAGTGAGACCATCCTTCTTGCCTGTGATCTTTGGAAAAGAGCTAAGCCGTTTTCACTTGTTATTCCAGGCCCCTTTCTCTCTCATGAACCCTATCTGGTAAGCAGGAGGCTTTCAGCGTAGCTCTGAAATCCCTCAAGATAATACCTGCAAATACCTGTCGTACACCATAAGAAGTTCTCCATAAGAAGAGACAATCTCAGCTGAGAAATCAGGAGCTTCCTGGTATAAGATTGCTCAAAGCTTTTCAAAGCTTTGGTAAGCTCTTTGGATTAGCTATTCGGTAGCTATTACGGCGGTCGCTGTGGAGCAATTGTCTTGCTCTGGGATGGACTGGACACCAGCCAAATCATCCTGTAGCCCCATTGATAGTTCCTTGGCTATAGCAGTCTGCAACATCTGAGATTTCAAAGCCTTGCCACTGGATCGAAAGCGTGGTTACTGTAGTGAGGGGTAGGGTGTATGTATTTGCGAGGAGAGTGGGAATTTCCAAACAAATTGGCCAACAGGTAGAAGAGTGAGGATAAAAATGATGGTAAAATCTATCCGGGCCTTCAGCCCATCTTTCTGAATAGCACAGGTTGGTTTCCAGTTTTCTCAGGCTTTGTCCAGCCATGTCTTAAATATCACAAGAGATTAAGCTTCAGTTTACTTATGTAGCTTGTCCAGGTCTTAAATATTTAGATCTTAAATGAGCGATTTAAGGAGTGGTGGGATACTGCCATGACACGTACAGGGGTCCTGAGCAGTGGTGGCTGGAGACACCCACCCGGGTCTCTTCAGTGGGAAGGCAGCTGGCAGGAAACGGGCCCCTTCCTCACGGTACGAATAAGTATTTCCTTGAGCGCAGGGATTAACAAAGCCTGGTTTCCCACAGATTTGTGTCTTGTGGGCAATTGTTAATTGCGATTGAAGCTTTTCCCACAACTGGGGCATTTGACATCTCCCTTCCCCCCTCTTCCCCCATGGAGTCTCTGGTATCCAGTGAGGGGGGGGATCAAATGCTGTAGGTTTTGAGTGGAGTGGTTTTTAGGGTTGTCTGCTAACAACTGTCCTTTCTAACAGCTTCTCACAAAGCTGCGGTGATGGGGGACTCTGAGGCATTATGCCTCCATCAGATGCAGCTGAAGGTGCCCAGAGAATTAAAACGGTCAGAAATGTGCGCGCACCCATGCGTATACAGTGTGTTTGTAGAAATGTCACCTTGTTAAATCAAGTTAAATTACTAAGGATGGATTTGAAAATCATGGCAAACTTCATAAACTTCATTGGTTTTGAGTTAACTTAGTGGTTTGGGGTTTTTTTTTGGTTTTGTTTTACGGGCAGGAGGTTTTTTTGCTTTGTGGTGGATTTTTGTTTTATGTAGAGCTCAGTCTTGAATTTCTGGATGAAAAGCATGCAAGATTAAATTCTGCTAGTCTTGAAATGACGATTGTGGGCATTATCCTCTCTGTCTTAGTACAGGCAGAGCAGGAACTGATTTTTGTTTTATGATCTAGCTGAGATGTTAGTTTCTTGATGCTGACCATCCCCTTGTGGATCAAGCCTTAAAGGCTCTGTATCGGTTTCCCAACTGTTACATGGGGATAAAAGATCTCCTTTGTTCTATTTAAAATTAAAACTGTGAGCTAAGACAATGGAGTTTCCCAGAAAAAGACCCTTGGTGTTTAGGTGTTTGCAATGGACAAAGCTGCTGTGCTGTGCTGGGAGATGTAAACTAGAAATCCCCGGCCAAATCTTTCAATGTGCTGGCTTGAACTGGGGCAAATTCCCAGTTCATATAAGGGCCTTAAGATCCTTATTCTTATGGCTGCACACCAGATAAGTGACAATTAGAAAAGACAATCAATTTCTGGCTCTGCTGGTTTTAGTTTCCATCTGATGCAACTGCAATCTGGAAGACAAATCTTAATTTAGGACTACAAAGGGATTGTTCTCTCAGAAGATAACACGCTGCCGGCCCGGCTGTTATCTTCCGTGAAAATTGATTGTCCCGTTCAGTGATGTCTCTATTTTCCCATAGCTGGTTCAGAAGGAGCTGCTGAAAAGCGAACTAAATTGAGGTTGTGGATGCTGTGATTGTTGCTGTGAGAGGACCGTTAATTATCCCACCTCTTCTGCCTTCACCTTTGCAGGCTTCCTAAAACTCACCTATTTGCCCTGACATGATAGGGATGTTTGAATCTGTTCGATAGAATCTGCTTTCCTCTCACTTTTAGTGAATGGTATGAAAAAGGCAAAAGCCTGCTTTAAAAATGTGGACACTGGAGCTGTGATCTCTTCTGTATTACTGCATGCCCAGTTAGGAAATGGGTGGAGGTGAAATGTCCCATGGCAAATACATCAAGCCTCCTTGGAGGTAGAGGACAGCCTCAGATTAGCTTCTTCATTGTCACCCCTAGTGTCCTTTATCATTTCCCTTTCATTTGGTCCATTGCCTAGATTCCAGTTTCTTTCTTTCACTTACGTCCCTAGACCTCACTTGGCTAGCTGCTTTGATAACACCTTCTCCTGTCTCCTCCTAATAAATGGGCCAAAACAGGTCTTCTGACTAAGCTAAAAAATCAGGTTCTTCACTGTTCTGCTGGTTACTGCACTAACGAGAAAGCTTGGAGCAGCTGTCAGATATTTATGCAAGCCCTTTTCCTCTTCTATTTTAAGTTCAGTTTTGATCAAAAAAGAGGGTGGGGGGAAGGGGGGGGGGGAATGAAATCAGCTTGGAAACCACAATACATTATTCAGAGCTCCCTGCTGCTTTTTTCTGCTCTTTTGCAAAAGTAGGTGTGAGGTGTAGCGATGAAACGCACTGTTCAAACTGAACCTGCTGAAGGAGACAGCAAGCAGAGGATCGGAGGTGCTGACTTGCCCTTCTACAAAACCCCGCCTTTCCCACTGCCCAAACTGCGCGGTCGAGTTAATCATCATCTCCCTTGGAGGCCAACCCGCGGTGAACTTCAGCCAGACAATACACACGACTCTTTGCAGCCCTACTTATTTAGCAATGTTCAGGTTTTAACATCCAAAGCAGCAGATGGGGAGGATAGCATGCGCTGTGGAGGGCGGCAGGCAGAGCAGGGTTGGGAACAAGCTGTTCGAGACCTGTTCCCGCTTGGATTTAACCTCCCATCTGAACTGGAAGTAATGCTACGCTCAGCCCCAGCTCTGGACGCTCCCATGGCTTTGCATTGCAAGTAGGACTTCGTAGGGGTGAAGCATGGCAGAGAAAGCTGCACCGTTGCTCTCTGTACAGGCTTGGAGAGGAAAGAGGTGTATGGCACTGCCTTTCCCTCCAGTTAGCATAATAAATATTAAATCGTAATGTTTCCGAAGGCAACAAAGCACAATCATTGTGGTCGAGTTCACGGTGAGAGAGGAAATGGGGGTATCTTTTCTTCTGAGACCGTCGCTGAGCCAGTGGTTTTTGTCAGGAGCCCTAAAAGGAGAAGAAGAGCTGTATTACTGATGTGGAACCTCAGACAAGATACAGAAAATTTCCCTGGTTTTCTTCTTCTAAAAATACCCCATGTATGTTTCTACTGTAACAAACAGGTATTGCATATGGGTATTTCAGGGCGGGGACTGGGACAAGAAGCATCCGGTGGCCTTTGCTTTGACTAGCCCAAAATCCAGGAGGTACAGTGATTTTAAGGGACCTTCAGCCTCTGCAGTTCTGGGGTTGCACTGGCTGCGAGTCAGCCTCTGGCACGGAGATCAGAGGCCATAATCCCTGGGGGAGATTTCCCATTTGCCTCTATATGTTTTATGCTGTACTCACGTAGCTCCTCTTATCTAACAAGGCACTGTGTTGTTTAGGCCTTGGCAATTAATAGGTTTTCCCTGAGAATAATCTTTCTAGCTTCTGAAAAATCACGGGGAAAGAATGATTCTCATGTTAATGTTCTTGTCAGTACAGTAACCAGAATATTTAATATACTAACTTTAGGATCTGTGACTTGTTACGGTAATGAAAAGAAAAAATACAAAATGACACTCTTGCAAAACAAATTCCAGTAACTATTGGCTAGAAAAGTTTCAAGAGACTTTCTCAAGCGTAGAGTGAGGCGGCTGCCATGTCGTTCCCTTTTTTTTTTTTAAAGAGCTGCTCTGCAAATTGAAATGTATATTGCTGGCTGATTCCTGCTTGCCTTATTTCACACCTAGTGCTGAGGTCACCCTGCGAGAGGCTGAGCAGGGAATGCTCTTGCCTGCCTGTAAACAGGGGAAACATCTTCCCAAGGATCCTTCCACAGCACACAAAAAAAGCAAATTCATGATTCATGAAGGCTCTGGCCATAGATCTTGCAAAGAAATGCTTGGCAGCTTTAGAGAATAGCTGGGTTTATTTTAACCTTTAAGAATGACACCAATTTCACAGCTGTTAATGCTATGTGGCTCCTACGCTTTCCAATGCAAATTGCACATGAAGGGCTAATGCATTTTGATGAAGGGGGGGGGGTGGAGGCAGAATCTCCATATTAATGTGCCAATATCTTTGTTCTGAAGTGTTTAATTTTATGCTTTAATGAGAGATCCACTTTCTGGTTAAGGCAAGCCTTTGCAAGAAACTTATTTAGATATTTGCTAGTGTCATCAAGCTCTGGAGCCGGGGGAGGGAAATGCTTCTTGCAAGTGCTGGGTGGGAGGTGGGGGGGGTGTGCCTCTGTGGCAAAGAGGGCTGTGGGGGGAGTCCCTGAGTAAAGATCTTACCCGGAGCCCCTCAAAATCGGGTTTGGGATTAACTCTTGCCGCAGTCAAAAGCACTGGGGATTTTGGATCGACCGCCTGGTGAACTGCTGGCTGCAGGGTGGAAAGCAGATGTGACGGGCGTCTGACCAGTAAGATTTTGGGGGGCTTCCTCCCTCTCTTTATCTGTGCCAGCATTTCTGAGCTCTGATGGCTTTTACTTCAGGTGAACAGCTCTGTCACTGTGTGCAAAACCTGGCATTCTGTCTCCATGTGCATCCTCCAAAATACATTACTCATCGGCATGATGCGGGATAACCTGCCAAAGCATATTGATGTGTGTAAATGCAACTTCCTCGCCTCTGTGAGCCACGTCCTGTTTCTGTAACTCCTCTTGGCTAGTGCTTTACGGCTGGGACTGGGACTGGCACATCTACCTCCTGAATGGAAGGATTAAAACACCTCTGACTCTGTTTTTCAGGTACAAATCCAGTCCAAGCCAGTGATAGCCGTGTTTGGTTAGAGTGGAGTAAAGCTGTCAGCCTGCCACAGCCATGCCTTTAAAGGACTGTTTCACCTTCCACAAGATGAGTACTTTCACTGCCTGGATCAGGCCAAGGTACCAGGAATTGAGTGCTGAAAGTTCTTTATGTATCTGATATGTGATGCACATTTGGTTTTAATCAAAATCCCATTGAAACAGGCAGTCAGGATTTAGAGCATAGGATTACAAGTAATACCGGGTTATTATTAGTAATCACTTTTCATCATGCGTTGCATTTACAAGATACAAAACAATCCCAGCAGAAATATACTAAAATACATAATTCCTTTTATTAAAAAAATCATATTGTGCAAAGTGAATAAATCATGTAGTACAGTAATATGAGAAGACCTTTTACTTGCCTTCTTTTATGTTTCCAATTACCTCAAACACAGTAGAAGACAATAGTTGCAACCTTATGTCGGGCATTAAACAATTGTACCTTAAGCATACAGCGGTCGCGACACAATTAAATCTATTCTGTCTTTCTGCATATAAACCAGAGATATTAAATCCCTTTGTTTAACAAGCAGATTTTGAGCAGTTTTTTTGTTGTTGTTGTTGTTGTTGCCAGGTTTATGGAGCGAAGGCCAAAGCCTGTAGACAGATCCAAGTGGCTTTGTTGGGGCAGACGCCCAGGTAACTCAAATTGTATCCTGCCTTTTGGAACAAGTTCTGACATCACTTGCACCGGTGCAGCCAGGGTTATTCATTTGGGCGAAGCAAATTAAAAGGTTCTGCTTAGCCTCTCCCTTACTTTGCTTTTATACTGTCAGTGTAATTGAAGCTACTCCTGGTTTATAACTCTAGGATGGGGAATTGCATCCAGACAGCGTGTAGTGACGCATCAGAATAATGGCGCAGATGAAGGGCTAATATCGAATTCGGCGGTTATACTAATGTGCACCTGTTGAGGATCTGGTCCAGCGAGATGTGCGCAGGCGGCTGGCGAGCTATCAAGGCCTCGAGACAGCACAGGTTTGAGCCTTATAACGCACGGCGCGTTTCCCATGAGGTTCAACGCGCGTTAAAGCGGCGGTGAGGGGGGAGCATGCTTTGCCCCTTGCTGGACACAGGTCCTGCTCCGTGCAAGCCTACCCCGCACGCGCGATGCTGCTCGGTGGCGGCTCTTTCCAGCCATCCCTTTTGCGTGTTAACGGAGTCGACTGCAGCGTGTCAACCGGCCAAGCCACGAGGAAAGGGTGGGGTGGCTGCGGACGTGTGTGCCGAAGTGTCGCTGCCGCGAGAGGCGGCGTAAGAGGAGGTTCGTTTGCTTGGAAGGAGCAGACGTGCAGGGACGAAGCAGCGGAGCGTTGCTAACTCCCGAGGTGATGCAGTTGCTCACGTCCCTCCGGAGCGGAGCGAATGGAGGGGTCCTGTGCTGGGGAAGGGGGGCTGAAAGGTGGGCAGGGATCGAGTTACACAATGGCAGGGGGGGCCGCTGCCCTCGCAGCAGCTTCCAGCCGGGGAGCAGCTGAGCATAAAGCAGGGGGGGTTATAGACTTCAGGTTCCCCTCTTTTCTTTTTCTTCTTTTATTTTCTTTTTGAGGTTGGACAAAAATCTTAACACCTTGGGAATAGACTAACAGTGGTACAATAGTGTGTACTGTTCAATTTAATAGGATCTTTTGAATGGAAATGGAAAGAAGGGGACGATTCACTCAGGGCTAACAGTGCCTTTCTTTTCTCTCTTTACATGTATCAGCCAGGAAACAAACCCTTCTACTTCAGGGCAGCAGTTAACCTGTAAGGGAAGCTACACAGAAAATTCTTCCAGCAGGTCATGCCAAGCCCTTAGCAACGAATGGTGAAACTTCTTTGGGGTTTTTCTTTCTTGGGTTTTTTTGTCTGCTGGTGAGATCTCTAGGGTATAGGCCAGCTGTTAACTGAGAGCAGGAGGAAGGAAGATTTTTAGGGAAAATATTTTCCCATAATGGGTATTCTTCTTGTGTCCCTAAACCTTCTAGCATCAGTCTCAAAGGCGTGACCCTGGAATGGGCAAACCACCGACCTTTGAACAGTCTAATGATTCCTGCGCTGGTTGTTTCTTCTTCCCTTTAAAAGCTTGAGTATGAGAGAGAAGCCAAGCTCCTCTGCCGTCATACAGTGAGTGCAAAGTGGAAGTTACAGGGAGATTTTGCAGTTCTTGTTGCCTTCAGCATGCAAAATAAGTAATGCAAATATGCTCTGGTACCAAAGGACTCAAAACATCTCATGCAGAAGTTTGCTTGTACAAGCCTCCTGCCAAATTTGACAGCAACTCAGTATGGGTCCTTCACTCCTGAATTCATTTTCCCACTTCCGTGAAGCCGTAATAAAGGCACTGCCTTCACAGGGTCTTTTTGAAGTCTCAGTAAAGTTTTTCTGATACTATAATGTTTGCATGTGTCCTGATCCAATATATCGCGCTGTATTGTAGTGCCCGTTCCCATGACCAAGCTGAGCCTCATCTTACAGCTGATCGCCTGTTATTGCTGCTCCTAATTAAAACAGGTTGCTTTGAAAATATGCAGCAGGTACAAATACTAAATATGTCCCTAAAGGAGTTAATCAGCCCTGGAATAATGATATGAGAAAGAATAGAAAATGTGCTGGAAGAATTGTAGTATTTATAGGAGCTACTTGCTACTAATTTTTCCTTACACTTGGACTCGAATCAGGATGTATACGTGCTCAGAGGGCCAGGACAACCTGTTTTGTTTTGCAAACTACTTACAGTTCAGATTGAAACATTAAAAAAGACAAGTGGGAATGTTCACCTTGGGGGTGAAGGGGTGGAGAAATTGGGCTTTGAGTTTGAAATTCAATTTTGTGGAAAATGCAATGCTTCCACTCCGAATAGGACTTAGATAGAATGGTGATTCATCCCCCATTGAAGTCAATGCCAGAGTTGCTTTTGATTTAATCAGAATCAAACCCTATGGGATTATTCTCACTTGCAAACTGGACTGGTCCTATTAAGTAGAGAAACCACAGCACTTTTACAGGACTGCTGCTTTTTTTTTATTATTTTATTTTTTATTTAATGAAATTGGCTCCGTGTCACAAAACTGAGATGAAACCCGAAACCCTTCTGTTTCAGGGCTTTTTGAATGTTCTTGGAACATCTGGCACAGCTGTTATTTTGACCCCAAGGCAGGAGTACAACCTCGCTCCTGTTCCTATTCCAATTGAAGCTGACACCAAATATGCCAACACAAATGGGGCTGCGCAGCCCAAACGGAGCTGTCAGCTCCTTCTTGGAAGAAATTGGAGCTCAGGGATGGGGCGAGAAACCAGAGTTGGTCCCGTTGTCATGGTCAGAGCTGTTAAACCTAGGCAAAAAAAGACAGGAATGAGGTAAGGCAGCGGGCACCGTTTCTGGAGCTCTGCTAAGGAAGAGGCTACTTCTGTTTTTCTTTAAATTGCTTCCTTATTGACTTTTCAATTTAGCCACCCATAAACCTGAATGAATGGCCACAGGACGAGGGTTTTTTGCACCTCCACTTAAATGAGATTTGTAGAATTGGTTCATCCAAACGGAACTTCTATACGTGGACGGTTCTGTGAATCTAGTCCAGCTGCTTTTCCTTGCCTGGCACCACAGAGATGAGAGTATTTTTCCTTCGACAGAAAAGATTGTGGGGATAGCTGAGTGAGAATCAAACATGCTCAAGATCCAAAAGAAGCTAGCTCGTCTCTGATAATACCTGATATCTAAATCTTTCAACTTATTCTAAGCTGCAGGAACTTGTAAGTTTTTACCTAGAAATCTTCTTTTTCTGCGCACCTTCCCGATTTCCTTTCAGTTCTAAGGCTTAATACTACTGCTTATACTTTCATCCCTTAAATGCTCAGGACCTTAAATTGTCTCCGGTATACAGGATAATCAGTTCTCCAGTGTGTTAATCCTCATTATGTGCCTATTAAAACGATTAAATGAAGCATTAGGGTGCCTCCTCCCGTTAAGAAATCTGAAAAACAAGATTGGGGCGGGGGGGGGGGGGAGGAAAACCACCAAACACCTAAAAAATTGTTTCTTGAGCTTCACGGGGAAGCAGTAAAAGCAAGACTGCGCTGAAGTCTGAGGTATGAAGGCATGATTTTATTAACGCGATTGTGCAAGTGAGGGGAAGATAAGGACTGCGGCGTGCGAGGAATAAGGTTTTAGGCACTGAGAGGGTATTTGCATGTGCCTACGTGAGGCGTAGTGTGTTTGTACCCGGGGTCAGTGTTGCGCACATGTGCCTTGGCAGGCAAGAGGCGATGCCTCCCATCTGCACGCACACAGGTACGTCCTCTTTGCCTTTCGGGGGGGCTGGGGTCAGGTGCAGAGCTGACCCGCCGCGTGAAGGCTCGGTGCCAGCCCCCACTGTACAAAAGTGCCCCTTCCCTTCTTCCAAGCTGCTGTAACCCTGGGATAACTGCTAAACGGATGGGAAAATATCTTTTCTTAAAGGGCAGGTGATTTTTTGGGGGGTGGGGGAAGATTTAGGACTGCCCTGTCATTTCCTTGAGCTCAATTATCCGTAGGAAGTCCCCCCCTCCCTTTCCCACCGCCTCTCCGAAGATTAACTTTTTGGTTATTGTTGTTTGGCAGGTACTTTTAATTGGCTGGAAAATATTCTTCCTGTGAAGTCGCAGTTCTCTGGGGCTTGAATGAGTCCAGTCTGCCATTGGCTCTGCCCAGCGCCTCCCGATTGGCTCGGCAGCCGGCGGGGGGACCGATAAGGGCGGCTATAAAAGCCCTCGGCGCCGCTCCCGCTCCCCCAGCGAGCGGGAGCCGGAGGGGCCGGGCAGCGGAGGGCTGCGGCGCGTCCCCCAGCCTCGGCAGACGCCGCTCGCTCCGCCTGGGAGCGCGTATCCAGCTCCGCGTCTTTGCTCAAGCCGGAGTGGGCGAGGAGGGAGACACACACACACACACACACGCACACGCGCGCACACACACACAGACACACACACGCGCGCGCGCGCGCACCCCCCAAAAGGAAAAAAAAAAAAAAACCAACCACCCACCCAAAAAACCACACTTAGCGGAAACTTGTCAGAGAATGCTACTAAAGTCTGGTTTTCTCCTGCTGCTGGTGATCAGTGCGTCTGCATCCTATGAAGCTGAGCAGAATGACTCTGTGAGCCCCAGGAAACCCAGGGTTGCAGCCCAGAACTCAGGTAACACCCAGCAAGGAGGGCTTTGAGCCGGAACCCTCATGTGTTAAACTGTTGCAGATATCGCTACTGCTGATTTTTGTTCTTCTTTTTTTTTTTTTTTCCTTTTTTTCCTTTTTTTTTTTTTTGCTTATAAACTTAAGGGCTGGTAGGAACAAATATTAATTTAAGGGTCTGATTCAGGAGGATATTGGTGCATAGCTGGAGAAGAAATCTCCTTTCAGGAGCTGGGTCAGGGAACCGGTGTGTGATCTGCTTGCAGGATGCAATCCATTCTCTCTCCTCCTCCCCCATCTACTAAATGAGTTCCATGGACTTTTTTTCCCCCTGCTTGCATGTATCTTTCTCTCTTCTCCGATTGCAGTCGTACTTTGGTGTTAAATTCCTTGCTTTTTAGGAAGTTGATAAAATCCGTGGAAATTTGTCTGAACCATTGTTCTGCCAAACATCTGTCTATTCAAAGAGGGGGAGAGAGATACGCGACTTTGAAGAATGCAGTAACCTAGAAACTGTCCACTGCTAGCATTTATTTTCAAAAACTGATTGCTATCAGTTAGATGGTACCATAAAAATACGATTGTGACATTTAGCAAACTTGCTTTTACAATGGATAAAAAAATTGCTGGCAAGTCAGCTCTGGATGTCTCTACTTTGTGCGCTATAGATGCTTAGATAAGTTGGACACATTGTCTTGAACAATGGAAATTAAAAATCTGTCTTCTAGTATACTGAAAAGATATTAGGTCTCTAATTTGGAGCTCATTAACAGATGTCTTATTTTAGATCTGCAAGGCTCTGCAGCATTATACTAGGGTGTTTGCTCAATTTCCTTTTGTATTTGGTTGCTATAGAAACATAGGGTCTCACTATTGCACCGTGCCTAAAACAATAAAAGCTTAATGCATACTAAGTCTGCTGAAAGCAAAGTTATAATTTGAACCTGTGGAAACATAATTATGGGAATGACTTGGGCGATGGTGAGGTTATGAACTGGGGAGAGGATGATCTTACCAAATATTTCTCCCTTCAGGCACGTAAGCAAGAGCGGAGAATGAGGAGGGGTTAATTGGATGATTTTTTTTTTTAAATATTTTTTTTTTCCTCCTCTTTTCTGTAAAGATCTTAGTTATATAGATAAGTCTTCAGGCTACAACTTAGCTCTTAATAAGGTGTGTTCTCTTCCACTAAATGCAAATCCTCACTTTTCCCACACCTAGGATCTTGATGGGAGACACTGGGTTTGCATTTCTTCCTAAAGAATGTCTTGTAACATGATCTGCAAAAGTAATGAATATGCCTTGGACAGACACATAAGGGGACAGATGTTCAGCTTACCAAAAAAGGTTAATCCCTGCTAATTTCAGGGCAATCATGTGGCAATACTGCTGATTCATTGTTAAAATGCATCGTGTCTGCACTAAAAAAGATGAGATGACATGGATACCCTCCTGTTCAGACTAACTACTGCCTCAACGATTTCAATTATACGTGGTCAGCTCCATTACCTAAACTTTCTCTGTCCAAATGTCCCTTCTCTTTGCGAATCTTCGGCAATATGACCTTTCTTGGCTATGCTTGCAAACTGCTGGGTACCAGGTTAGTATTTAGCACCACGCTGCTCGTTCAAGTCCTTTGTAGTACTGATAATTGACACGCAAACTAAAATCTCATTTCTAGATACTTTACGCTTTTTAGAAAAGCACAAATACCTCCAGTGCTAGCAAAACCAGCGCTTCCTCGCAATAAGTGCGAATTTCGTGCCAGCTTATTGGCAATCGCCATCACTTCAGTCGCATTTTCAAATGGGGTTTGTGAGCCAGATGCTGCTGCCAAGCTGTTCTGACCTCCCTTCGGTCTAAGACCGTGGAGGAGACCTCACCGCCCAGTGCTCCTCATGGGCCCATCCTCATTACTTCTGCCTTCTTTAGAGGAACTCTGAATAAAGCTGTAAATGCATGCGATCAGAATTAGGTTGGGATGGACCTATAAGTCTCCATCTAGCTGAAGACTGTCAGATGTTGCCTCTCTTTTAATCCATATGTAATCGATAGAAGGTTTCGGTGGTTGTGGTTTCTCTTCCTCGATTGGCTGGTGATCTGTTGCATGACTTCAGTTTATAACTCCCCTTGGCAGTGCCTTTGGCCTCTCTTTGTTTCCTCTCCCTCCAGTCCCGAAAAGCAATAAGGCTACTGCTTGACTGCAGTTGAGCGTGACTTGCCTTGGCACCGGAGAAAGGCTTTACGGCGTTGGGCATCGGCGAGCAGTGTGTCTGTAATGTTGTGCCTGTGCCTCTCTCTGCAGCCGAGGTGGTTCGCTGTCTGAACAGTGCCCTCCAGGTGGGCTGCGGGGCCTTCGCCTGCCTGGAGAACTCCACGTGCGACACGGATGGCATGTACGACATCTGCAAGTCCTTCCTGTACAGTGCTGCTAAATTTGACACTCAGGTACAGTACGAGTATAAAGGGGGTGAGAATAATACCTCGCTGTTAGAGTTCCCTTTTCATGTCGCACTTCAATAAAGTGCTTTTACAAGTCCTGTGGCACTAAAGCACATGCTTAAATGCTTTGCTGACTGGAGGCCTTAGTTTCTCTGTCCTCGTGGAGATGGGGTCTGTGCAGGCTTAACCCTTCCTTTCTTGCAGCCCTTCCTGCTGCTTAGCTACTCCTCTGCACCATGATTTTGGGTTTTGGCTACAAACGCATCCTTCAGGGCTATTTTCTACAGTACATTTTCCACATACTGTATGCTATGTGTGAGGACTTGGCAAGGAGTGTTTTGTGGGGCGGAGAGCAAAGTTTCCTCTTCAGGAGGAAATATAAACGTTCTTCTAACAAAGTAAGTCTTCTGACTGTGTGACCTGGCACAGGGCTGGGGTTTGAATTGGAAGTCTTCGGGCCTGGGAATGCACGGCCAGATCAGCCTCTCCAGAGCTGCAGTTGCTCGCAGCAGAATAAATAGGGTAATATCAGAGGACTGTGGCTCTGCCAAGGGCCCTTTTCCTTCGTACTCTCTTCCCAAAATGCGCACGCCCCCTTGTTCCCTGTGCTCTTGCTCCTAAGGACAAACTTAAAAGCTCTTGAAGCATCTAGAGGTCTGGTGAACCAGATGCGTTAAATTGCTGGTATGCAGTGAGCAGGCCGGCCCTCCCCCGGAGGGCAGAATCGGCCCATCTCTGGTGCTGGCACTTCTAGGTCTGTTCACGCAAAGACTTCCGTTGCCTAAATCTTTTGGGAACAGGAGCTCGCTGTTCTCTCTGGACTCCGTGCATCCCAACTGAAACTGCTCTGAATGATAACTGTGCAATAATTGCGAGCATTTAGGTTCCCCTTCCCTGCCGTGCTTGGTAAGGGACCTCCAGCAGGTCTGTAATTGCAGCAAGGGTAATTAAGAGCAGCCAGCCGCAGCAGAGTATCTGCTAATACATCCCTTTCTATGGAATCTGTTGCAGTTTAAGGTTTTTCTTCTGTTTCCAGGGAAAAGCTTTTGTGAAAGAAAGCTTGAAATGCATCGCAAATGGGGTTACCTCCAAGGTGTTCCTTGCCATCCGGAGGTGCTCCACATTCCAAAGAATGATCTCCGAAGTGCAAGAGGAGTGCTACAGCAAACTGGACATGTGCGGCATTGCGAAACGAAATCCTGAAGCCATCACGGAGGTCGTCCAGCTTCCAAATCAGTTCTCAAACCGGTACGTGGAGCTTTCCTCAGCTGAAATGCATCCAATGCAAAAATGTGAAGCACAGAGAAAGAAAGGAGAGGAACCAAGTTGACTAACTTCTTACAAGTCCTAATATAGCTTAGCCTAAGTAATGCTCTCTGCCTTTTCAAATTCTTGTTAAGTTTTACCAGCATTCTTCTGATTCTCTCTTTGGTAAATACACTTATAAACTTCTCCAGGGAAGAATCATAAAATTAACTGGACATACATTACTTCAAAGCCTAGAGTTTGTTTAAATGTTAGTTCTTTCAGTTTGAATGCAGTGTAATGGTAAACAGAGCTTTTAAATACCAAACTGGTTCGATTAATGGAGCATCTCTGGCACACAGAGCACTTAGGAGCTTCTCAACCTACTGCAACTTCATTCGCTTCTTCAGACCGCAGCCACCCCCTTCCTCGGGTTCATATGGCACCTAGCAAACGAGGCCTTGTCCTCTGACTTACCATGGCAATATGAAGAACTAGGAAAGCTTAGAGGGAACCAGCAAACATGCTCCTCTATGACCTTACTCTGCCATGATCCAGTAGTTCATATTTCTAGGGATAGTCTGGTGTTCTTAACGGTCTCTTTTAGGGTTGTCTTCGCCACTGTTCCTTCTTGATAGCAAAGGCTGCCTGCAGAAATGGGCACGTCACGCTGCTCTCCGGCGCCTTTATCTGAGCACAGAACTGCCCTGTCCCCATCCTCCAAGGACAAGGGACAGAGAGAGGCTTCAGGGAGCTACTGCAGTCTGCGCAGTCACGCTGCAAGGGCAGGGATTTCTCCCTCTAAATCCTGGAACAATCAGTGCTGAGTCTTGTGACTGGGATAAAAGGGATCTTTTTGAACAGTTTGAGTAAATATGCTCTAGAATTGGAGTGCAAACAGACGAAGCTGCAATTTAACATGCTGGCTGGCTGTGGTGAATGCTACAGCTCCTCTGGGGTGGCTGTTTGGCTTGATCTAGAAGCATCTTGAGCCTCCAACCTATCCTAGGACAGGTATGCAAGTGATATATAGATGTTGCATCTCTGACCAGCATAAATTTATTATAGAAAACTCTATTGTAGATACTACATCCTGAAAATTATACTTGTGGGGAGGTGAAAATTATACTTGTGTATAATTGTGTCTTTCCCCTCTTCCCCCAATCAAATTTGGAAGAGGTTTGCTTCAGCGTTCCCCCGAGGGCTGGGACGAGGAGCAGGCAGTGCTGTGGCATCAGTGTGTTACAGGCTGAAAGAGCAGTTCAGGTTAATACGATGGGTTGTAGAGTTAATCAGCCCTTGGCGGGGCTGAAGGGGCACTGAGGTGAAGGAGGGACGTGTGGACACTTGAGCGAGGGAGGATGCAGATAGCAGCAGCGGTGTTATACGTGTTGGGGACGTTCCTCTCCAGAGGACCGAGCCTCAACTGGAGCCGCTGCCTCCCAGCACGAAGGGAACTCCTCCCCCACAGCCGCCAACCCTTGTCGAAGCCAAAGGATATTATGACATGTTGAGTAACAAAAGCAGCAGGATTTCCCAGCTAATAGTTTACATTGAGGTCTCCTAAAGCATCCTGCTTTCCCAGCCCCTGTCCCAACATAGCCACAGAATAAGAATGTGCCACTTGGCCTGGGACACTGAGAGGAAGTAGTTAAAGGTCATAGCATCTTCCTGTGATTTAATCTCATGGCAGGAGCAGGAGGAGAGGAAAGCCTTGGTGCCTTTGCTTGCAGTCTAGCTACTGGCAGTCAGTAGTGAGCTGTTTGACTGCAGCTCCAGCTATGGAAACCACCAAGCTGCGTTTGTATGAAGGAGGTGTATGCAGCGCAGCGGAGGAGGGTGGATAGGATCTGTTTACCCTGTCCTGCTAGACTGGGACTGATCGATGCTGGACGCATGGCTCGCACAGATGTATTCATCATCAACTACTGTGCATGCTTCAGACCTTAATATTAGCACTGCCGAGTCGCGCTTGCACTGTGCTCCACCATGCCAAAGCCTGGTCCTTTTGTACTTCAAGTGCAGCAGAAACTTTAACCTCACCTGACCTCCACTGGCTCTAAAGGCCAGAGCTGAGAGTTAGGAAAGGGGAGTTTGAATGTGAACTCTCATTTCCCTCTTCCTTCCCCTCCTCCACCTGCAGGTTATTCTCTTTTCTGCTTCTGTGGAAAAATGTCACAGTGACCTTAAAGGCTTAAAATAAGTTCCCCGCTGTCCTTTCGGGCAGAAGTAGCCCAGCAAATACGGGACTGCTCCTCTGTTCCCAGCTTTCTCTCCCTAGGAAGATGTTCTCTTTTACAGTGAGGTCCCACTTGCCAGCTTTGCTCTCCCTGCCCGAGCCAGCCGTGCATGCAGGGCTGTGCTGATGCTGCCTTAGCCCCGCAGAGGATCGTTCTTTTGAGCACTGTTCTCCGCTCGGCTCAAGCAGCGCTGGGGAAACAGATCAGCACAATTTCCTGGCTCCCTCCTTGGGCATGGAACGCGTACTCAAGGCTGCTGGAAGGCGAAAATGCAGCAGCAAGCTGTAGAGGAGGCAGGCACGCAACAGGGCAAAGCATAAGGTCCTCACTTGTGATTTAATGCATGGTCAGCTTGTTGGAAGTGACAGCTGATTGTATGTCCTAAAGATCTGTCCGCAGGGAATACATGCATCTGTCAGGCTCTGACTTGGACTGAGTTTGCTTCTCCCTCTTCTGGTCCCTTGCTAAAGGCTGTGCACGGAGGGGAAGGGAGAGGGACAAAAGGGAATGGTGCCAGAGGGACGGATACATTCATAGGAAGGGTCGTACGGGCTTAGACCAGTGGTCTGTTTAGTCTGTTATCCTGTCTGGTGATGGGCAGTATCTGTCTATTAGAAAGACGCAATTATTTTTCTTCCTGAAGTTCTAGAAACTCTGGTCGTTGAGCAGAGAGTAAAACACACACTTAAGCCAATTACTACATCGTCTTAGCTCCTTGCTCTCACCTTCTTTCTCATCCACCAGGGTAACACCAAAATCACTTGTGCTTATAGCCTTACCTTTCAGAGCCGGAGCAGCTGCTCGTTTAGGACAAGCCAGTTGGAAATTTGATGGGTTGCGTTCCTTCCGTATGTCGTGGGCACAGCATCTTCAGGTCCGGAGAGAATGTGTACATTGTGCACTGTCAAATCAGTTTCAGACACACCCTGAATGACTTAAAGTTCTGATTCTGATAGTTTTGTTGCTTGGACTGGTCTCCTGGCTTGAGATCAGCTCTTACCTTGTTTCTTTTGTCTTGCTGGGAGATGCTGTGGAATAACGGATGGTAACTCTCGTGCAGGTATTACAACAAGCTGGTGAGAAGCTTATTGGAGTGTGATGAAGAGACTGTCAGCACCATCAAGGACAGCTTGATGGAGAAGATCGGGCCCAACATGGCAAGCCTCTTCCACCTCCTGCAGACAGATCACTGCGCCCAAGGCCACCCGCGCGCAGACTTCACCAGGAGACGTATCACTGAGCCGCAGAAGCTAAAACTCTACTTCAGGAACCTCCGAGGTGAGGGGTCCGTCCCGGCCCACGCAAAGCGCAGCTCCGCCGAAAGCGCATAACGCCTCAGGGGAGCGACAATGGGTGTGTAAGGGATGCTAAGCACTACCAAAGCTGAAGTCTCTCTTCTAGAAGAGTAATGCACCCAAACCAAGTGTACTGTAGCTAGTTTTAATAACAACTAGGAACTGGTTTTAGATTTAGTCATTAATATTTTCTATTCCTCTCGAACAAAACTTTTGCATGGATCTGTGTTAAGTGTCTCAGCTTTCCCGCCGTCAAAATGTCTCCATCTCTTTTCTTCCCCACAAAAACATACCCCAAACAATCTTAGTCTTAAATATAACCGTACAGTAGTCAGGCCTTCAGACACCAAACTCTAAATGTACTGTAGCGCTCACACCATTGAAGTCTGAAGATTTGGCACCAAGGAGAGTAGTTTATTCTCTCTTGTAGTAAGCTGGTAGGCGGCGATAGATGCACTAATAACTATTGCACATCCTAAAGATGTCAATGGAATTCGTGTTATGAATCTGTGCTGGCCATGGACGAATATGAATGTCATATTCCTGGTCTCTTAGTGTCATACAGTCCTAATCCTTCCAATACAGCTCCGTTAACCCGTTCATTTACCAAACTCGCTAGCTGTGGATGATTCTAGTTACCGTGACTTGGCACCACAGTGCAAAATGAGTTAAAACTCCCCCCGCCCCGACACACACCGAATCAGGAAAGGAACATTTTGTACTACGGAAATGATAAAAAGAGGTGCCAGTCTATGGTTGAAGCTAGTCAGAAAGTTACATAATCTTGCATTGTATTTAAAAGCTAACACCTATGTACTGTATTTAACTGTCTAAAGCTTTAAAAGAAATCTAACAAAAACAAACCCTGTCTTAAGACTAGAGTATTAAAGGTCTTGCTCTAACTGTGGTATAAATAGTTTTAAAATCTGTCATGTACTGTACATAAATTCCACGAGAGTCTGCTTAAAAGGAGCAGAATATAATAACTTTATTGCATAAACTTAGTTTTGTAAGTTAGCTATTTCTTTTTTCCTGGAAACAGTATCTCTGTCATATTCAAGAGTTCAGATTCTACTCTGTGGCCTTTTTATAATGGAAGAGAGAAAATGTTTAGGACAGAACTTACAGGGCCAGAAACAAGCCTCTCTTCTCATCGTTAAAATGGAGGGGGGGGGGGCGGGGGGAAGAGTTCAGACTGGCCAGTCGTATCTCCACCGAGCTGCTGTGAGATGTAGTTATACCCAAGGCACCAGTGCTGCTGGAGAGCTATTTGGGGAATTAATCAGTTGGCTGACAAAAAGCTGCTTTGGGATCTCATAGCTGCTGCAGGGTAAAACTTCCTTTAGAAAGTTGGTTTCTGGGGAAAGGCAGGAAAAAAATCCTTAAATTCTCTTAAGCTTCAGAAGTAAAGCAGTGTGCCCGTCTGTAAGAGGACACATGCATTAATGCTCTCGGATCTGCCTTTCCTCCCATCCACCTCTTCGGCGGCCTCTGCGAACAGGAGCGGAGCAGCTGGTCCCGCAGCAGTAGCTGGGGGCCTCCCCCAAACGCCGCTCTCTGCACAGTAGTCTGGCCGGGCTTCGGTGAGCCAAAAAAAGCCACATTGTGGCATGCGATCAACAAGGCCAGTTCCACGCTCCAAATCTATCCCGTTAGAGTCCGTCTGCAGAGTGGATGACTCTTACTCAACTAGTTAGAGAGCTAATAAAGGAGGGATCTATTTTTCTTTTCAAAATCTAAAGCAATATAACTTTTTTTTTTTAAACCACAAAGCCTTTAAACAATAACTTGCTGCTAATATATTGAAACCAGATGCAGTGGCAGCATTTCTAATATTGCTGTCTTCATTAAATGTAGCCCAAAAGTGCTGTCATAAAATTGTAAGCAGCAAAAAATGTTGCTGACGGTAGAGGGTTGTTTTATTTTTTTTAATACTCTGAATCGTGCCGTCCAGGGCAAGCAAGATGCAATATTGCTCGTTCTTAAATCGCAGTCAGGTATATAGAGTCCAACACAAAGAAGTTTTGCAAGGTGAAAACCAAAGGCCCCTTGAATATCCTGACCCTAAAAGTCTGACTTACCCTTAGGAACTGATCCCAGAACCGTGCATGTGCGACTCCCCAGCCTACAGCATTACACCTCGCGCTGCACCGTTAGGAGAGGGCGATTACTAAACAGGGAAGTCTGCTGGGGTTTGTGCATCAAGTGCGTATTGCTGTTTGGGGAAATACAAGAAGGTCTTTACCTGGCTCGAGGTGGTGTCCAAACAACCGCCTGGATGGCTGCGCCGGTGCTACGGAGCCCAGCTCTGGGCGATGGGAAGCAGCTCCGGCTTTGGGTACCCACGGCCTCCGTGGGCTCGCACCAGCAGAGCTCACTGAGGACATCTAGCAGCCACGGTTTTCCATGGAGGTGCTCCTCATGGCCAGCAGCTTCTCTGTGGCTTTGTGCATCCCATTTCCATGAAAACCCAAAGAAGGTTTATAAAGTTGATTTGAGGAGAGTTAGATTACCCCAAACCCTATCTTTTTGGGTCGCCCTAATTAACTTTCTTTTTCCAGTAGGAATTTTAACTTGTTGTCCCCTTAATATGGGTGGGAAGATGACTGTGAAAATTATTCCCCCCCGATTCGATTCGCTCTGGTATCACAGGTAGACATCACCCGTGCAAACCAAAGCTCTGCCTCTCCGCGCTGGCACTGCCGTTGGGCACTCCCCGGCTGCCCCGTGTCGGAGGGAGCCTCAACGACATCACGAGATTTTTGAGCTGCTTTAATATGTCACTTTTTTTCCTATGCTGAAGTAGCAAGGAAGCCGCAAGCGCACTTCCATCAAATCAGAAGGCCTGGGGTTCACCTTGCCTAACTTTTGCCACCTAGCCTAAGCTGGTCATTTAAAGCTCTCTCTTATTGTGGGAGGGGGACATGGAGATGGGAGAGGCGCTTCCCATCAACTGGGAAGGGTGCCTGATTTTAGATGGTTTGAATTAGGTGCGAGAGATCCCCCTGGGGAGGGGGAATGATCCTCAATATTAAGTCCAGCTATTTCACGTTTTATTTAATCTCTAATGCTTTATTTTTTTAATCTTGCGTTCATTGCAAAATGATTTCTCTTGGGGGCGGGGAGGGGCTTATCTAGAAATGTTTGCATGATTCTCATTGTGATTTGTTTGCACTTTAGATGTTTTGTGCCATTATAAATTTGCATTATGTATTTATAATTTAAAGATACTTAGAAGGGGGAGAGAGTTTGGGGTTTTTGTTTTTTTTGCTGAGTACTGGAATAAACAGTGAGCATATCTGGTATATGTCATTATTTATTGTTTAAATTACATTTTTAAAGCTCAGTGTGTTCATATAAAGGTTATTTGAAACATATCATAGTAATGAGAAAGATGCAAGTTATTTTCTTTGCTTATTTTTATAATTAAAGATGCATAACATAATGAGGCCTATGTTGATTTTCTTCTGCAATGAAATAAAATGTCAAATTTAAGGGGCTTTAGTGTCTGACTCTTTCATTGAACCTTACTGTGACTGCCGATTACGATACTACCAACAAGCAAGTTGTTGCAATTCCCTTCGACTGAGCATCGTAGCTCTTACCTCTCTTCTGGATGCTGAGTATCTCGGGTTCAGATCCTGCAGTGTAGGTGATGGGAAGTCAGAGGTTCGGCTCACACGGTCTCCAGCAGTGAGGCTGCAGAAAAACAGGTAGAAGGGGGTGAGGGCAGAGTAGATGATACCTGAAGTAGCTTGTCGGCATCTAGACCACTGTGCCGCGTATCACCAGAGTAACCCTCTGGATACGTTTGGTCTGACCAAACACTCCGACCCTGGGCCCCGCAATGTCCGCGAGCAGCTGTAAATCCCAGTGCTAATAAAGCTCTTGTCATGGTTCTCTTTGACGGTGGCCTGACCTTGTAAATCGTATCTTACTTAGCCTGATAACAAAATTAAGGCAGAACCTTTTTTTAATGAATGCATCCGTAACAGCATTGCAGGAAAAAGAAAATACCTTGATTTTGACTTTGATGTACATGTAAATGGGCATTTACACTTCATTCAGGAAATCTCTAATTTCCAGTGGAAGACAAAAAAAGGTTTAATATTCATCAGAGGAAGGCTCGCAGGCTAATTCAGACTTAATGCTCCAAAAGCTACTGCAAAGCTTAAAAAAACATTTCCCCCATCACCTTGGAGTAAGACTTGTCCAAGAGGACCGAAGAACAAATAGTAGCAGTACAGTTGGATTTAAAGAAAACCCATCTCTTCTTCCTTCTTGTTTTGTCCAGCGATGTCCAGAAATTACTTTCAAAGGGGGCTATTAAAACTTTGCTTTTGTTGAAATCCCTTTTTCGTCAAAAGCGAAGCTTGTAGTAAGGTACAGTAACTTAGCAAAATCAGAATTTATCATTCTTTGCAAACAAATGAGCTGCTGTAGTTCACAGCAGTGAGAGTTGATGAGCCAGAGCGACGCTTACTTAATATTGCTGCAAACCAGGGCCGAGGTGCCAAGGAAAGTAGTCCTTCCTGGAGCGCCTATTTACCGCTATTAGTTCGTAGATGGTGACAAGCCACCCCCCACCTGCTTACCTCGACACCGCTTTGGGAACTCTTTCCTATTCCTGGCTCCAGGTGAGCTTCGTGGTTCCAGTGGGAGTTGAGCTACTATCTCAGAAAAAGGCAGGAAGGGCAGTTACGTACGGCCTCGGAAGCACTCAGCTGTACTGCCGGTTTGATCAGGTTTCTCATAAAATCCTTTCCCCAAACGGAAAAGTTAAAAGCAAAAAGGATTGTGAAGAAACGTCAACATCGCTGCCGTAACTGCGCAGCGAAGCGGTTGGGTTTACAAAAGGAACACAAAACCAGTTCCCCTCTATATACGAGTGCCACCGAGTTGTCCCACGTGCCACCGAGTTGTCCCACATGCCACGTGTCTTAGAAATGGATGTCGCCCTCTGACTTTCTCATTTGCTTTTCCGTCAGTAGGAATCTCCAAATCGTTTGCTGAACACATGCAGCCACTCACCCACCCGTAAATCACCAGCTGCTGAAGAACACCCCCCACCCCACTTTCCAGAAGCCAAAGCAGCAAAGGGGACAGCATTCAAATAGAAATGACAAAAAAAACCTCGGGGATAAACAGTGAATTATACATTGCTGGAAACAAAGCCTTGCTCTTGCAAAGGGTGCCTTGGAAATTGCAGAGCTGCCACGCTTCCAAAAGCTGGCTTTCACAGCTACTTTGTAATTAATAACCACTATAAAATAATTACTGTCAATACAATGTAGTATTTGTAGGAAAGCTTCATAAATCTCAGCCTGTAGGGCTTCCTCGTCTGCAAACCACATCCCTAAAATGAAATTGTTCTGGGAGGATTTGAGGATTTTGCTGGCCCCGAGTGACCTCACTTACTTAGAAATCTGGACCTTTCTGTAGTAATTCTACTCAACAAATTCTGCTCAAAACCCTGTTAATTCTGGGTTGTTTTTTCTTCTTTCTCCCCTTAGCTCCCCCGAGTGCTAAAACTCGACCCCAAAATGAAAGGAGTAAACGACACGAGAACTCTCCAGCATGGTTCAAAGCAAGATCAGCTGTACCCACCAGAAATTGCAGCATTATAATACAAGTTTTCCTTTCTCCTCCCAAATTCAAGCCCGACCTTGTGGTGGGGATTATGTATCCTATAGATCAAAATGTCAACAATTCGTTTACATAGCGTATAAAGCAGGCAGCATGAGTCAAGTGAAGGTCTTTAAAAAGAACGAAGGTGTTAGGCTGTTTGGAGGTTTTTATTATTATTATTGCTATTATTGCTATTATTTTTACTATTATTACTATTGTTACTATTACTATTATTATTGGAAATTCCGTGGGAAATTTTTACCTGGTGTCCCAACTGTGACAATATTTCTGCAGTGCAACAATTTCTCAAGAGCTGCAGAAAAAAATGACATGGTTAGACCAGTGCTAGTAACTAGGGGTTTGATTTCAAGAAAATGGCAGCAGCAGGGGTCTAATCAAGACAGCCACCACGGTGGAAAGACTGTGCAGAAAACAGTCCTAGCGAAGGAAATCTCGGCTCGATGATGAAGGAGAGCTTGGAGTGCATGCAAGTCCTGGTTATCATCTTCAAATGGAACAAACAGACCAGGAGTTAATTTGATTTGGCCGAGGCCCAAAGTACATGATTGACTGATGTTCTTGTCTTGTCTTTTTTTTTTAAGTTTCATTACAAAACAAGGGGAAAATCATTTCAGATTTTCCTGGTCCTCACCCTTCCTGCTTGCTTTGCTGTTCTGAGCAAAGCAGGAGAGAGAGAAAGAGCGAGAGCCGGAGAGAAGGAGTGTGATCTTTGGCACTTCGAGTGACACCGGGCCAAACAACTGGGAGTGAAATTTGGGAACAGACTTCACTTCCTGCCTCCCGTGAACTTAGAAAAATAAAAAGCAGAAAAAAAAAAAAATCCCCTTCCACAATACAATAAAGGACATTGTCTTTGCCATCATGATTCAGCCAGTACGACCGGGAATATGAAAGAAGTTTTTAAAAAAAAAAAGTGAAGTAGGATGCTAAAAATATAATCAAAGTGCAAACAAATTGACTCCGCAGTGGTCGTTCCCATCGTGCGAGGGCCGGTGGGTGAGATGCAGAAGGAAAAGGCAGAAGAAATGCAAATGGATGCAGACTTTACCAGATTATAAACTGGGGAACTCGCAGTCGCACGACACTGAGCTCTACAGATGCAGTCGAGATTTTTATATATTCCAGTGTAAAGCAATGGCCAAAAATTATACCGATGGATTTTTTTTGAGGGGGGTAACGTTGCTTGAAGTCCCTCTCTTTCCAAGGCCTGACCAGAGGGAGGGATACTCGGCACGTACGGAAAGCTTACGTCAATATTGTTCAACAGCATAAGGCACTCACATAAACTACTTTCTTTCAATAAATCAGCATTTTCCAAGGAGACAACTCTTCCTCACCGGGTTCATAGTATACAAACCTGTTTTTTCAAAGGCTGGGTTCCTCCTGGAAAAGGCCGAGTTAGGCATTAGAGAGAACTTCAGGTAATTTTTGCTGTAAACCCCGCCTTATCTCGGCGATGGAGAGGAATCCACCTTGCAAGTGGCTGGAGAACCTTAGGCAGAAAATACCTGCGAGAGACACGGGACTTTTAGTCCAGACAGCAGCTGGAAAAACTAGTAAAACCCATATGAGCTCATCGGGCGGGTGGGGGGGAAATGTAATTATTTTCACACAGACAGGATTTTTTTCTCCTTTTTTTTTTGCCACTTTGGTTTTTATTTTTCAGCAGGCTGAAATGCCAGGGTAGCCCAGACTGTAGCTACAAAGGATGATCCCTGTTACCTGCGCCTCCCCGCTTTCCCCTGGCCGGGACGGATGCTGCGGGTCCAGGCGCACAAAACCGAGCCGGTCATAGTAGTTATTGAAAACATTTTATGGAAACTGCGTTCCCTGTATTCTCAAGCCGGGAGAAAATTCCAGTTGATTCCTTTGAATTTCCTTCAGGGTTATTTTTCATCTGCAGGCTTGAAGTGTTCTGTGCTGCGAAAACAAATCCCTGCTCTTCTCTCGATGTGCTGTTTGGCTTGGAGTAATCAACTGGGCTCAATAAAATCATCAGCCATCTCCAGCCAGTCGTGCCGAAACCCTAGCATGATTTTGCTCTCGACTGGGGAATTTAGACAGTCCGAACCAGCTATTTATTTTTTATTACTGTGCTGATAATTAATCCTAGAAGTTTTTTCAGGACTTAAAAAAATCTTTTTCTGAGCTGTTGTTTGCTTAACTGTTTCACATGTGTTTCTTAGAATCACTTTTATTCGCTGGCCATGATTTTCATGGGAATGAGGTGTCCGTCTGTGGGATTCGAGTTCACATTCGTGGCTAATTATCCGAAAAAGGTCCCTTTGATCTTTTCCTAAATACGCCTTTATTCCTACAGGCACAGTGAAGAGCACAGCCCCCACAGGGTTGACTTGCAGAGAAGCCACAAGCATGAAAATTTTAAAAAATTAAATTAAATTAATCTGAACAACAAGAGACGAACACAGATGTTTTCTTGGGTTTATCATTCCCCCATCACGTTTGCTCACTCCAGTGCTCCCATGCACAAGTTTCCACGAGCGTCGCTCAACCCCCTGCCCACCGTCTCCTGGCCGGGCAGGACACACTCCTGCCAGGCGGCCGCGGATCTTTCCTGCCCGAGGTAAGTCTTTCCTTCCTTTGGGCAAAGACACTGTCCTAAGGAGGAAGGAAGGAGGAGGCCGAGTCCCAGTGGCTCACGGAAAAGTGTGTGACTGGCTAGGCGGAGCTGCCATCGGTGAGTCAAGAGAGTCCCAACGACGCACGAGCGTTTTTCCTCCTCGTCACTCGCACGGGTGCCGGCAGGGACGGACACCCCAGCCCCGAGCCTTGCTGACACGGTTAAAGCTTTGATTGATGGAGCTGGTGAGGGCAGATGTTTTATCGCTGCATCAGAGGAAAGGGCTCTGGGCAGATCCACCCACGGGGCCCCCGGGGAGATGCACCAGCCCCGGAGCGGGATTCCCAGGTCAGGGAGCAAACTTCCCTTAAGGATGGGGAGTGGTACGTTCTGGCCGAAAAAATGAGATTACCAGAAGGACAATATTGGTTTTTCCTCTGGTGTGGAAAGGCGTTCTGCTCTGCTCCCAGCATTGTGCAGCTTTATTCTTCCTAGGGGTGTATTTGGAGTTCACAGAGCCTGACGCTCACCCCATCGTTAGTCACTAATCAGAGTCAAGTATGAGGGACCTTTTGCTTGAAGCCTCGGGGCCCCTCGGTGCTTCGGGGAAGATCAGCATCCAGAGGAATTTTCCACAAATACCCAGGATTTTCCCGGTATCCCCTTCTGGGGCTACTCAGGACACTTTGACAAAGCCCTGGTTTCGGCTCGCGGGTGTTCAGCCAGGCTGGAAAAGCAGATCGACACCAGCTGAGACAACCCCAGCCCAAACATCAGCCCTTCTCCAGCGCGGCGGGCCGCAGTCGCCACCCACGTCCCATTTATGTGCAGCTGAGTTGCCAGGAGCATCTGGCTGTGACACCTCCCAGATTTCACATCCAAGCACAGCTAAAAAAGTCACGTTAGTGTCGTAGCAGTCCTGCACACGCTGGTGCCAGGCTCAGCTTTACAATCTCCTACTCAATTTTGCAGCAGCTAAGGGTTTCATCTGCCATCCAAATAGCAAAAAAACCCTCTGCTCTGCTATTCAAACTGCTAGAAAAAGCTCATCATTTGCCATATAGAGAGCAAACTCTTCCCTATAACCTGAATTTCCAGCAATTTGCTAAGCAGACACCGACCGAAAGGCCAGCGGGAGCCGCACGCATCCCACTGTGTGGCCGGGCTCTGGCAAGATGCGAGTTTTTTCAGCATCCCCTGACATTCAGCTGATGGGCACGACATGAATGAATGAATAATACAGTGGTTTTTCGAAATTACGTGTGTGCTCAGAGAAGTCTGATGTGCTCTGGCTGCTCGTCACGCAGGCGGCAGTTTCTTACCGAGGCTGTAAATGTTGTTTTAATGTGGTAATAAGTTTCTCGCACGCTGAGTGAAGGATTAGCCATGTTCAGTGCCCCTAAGTGCCTTAAAAGAAGTGAGCCAACTGTCCCAGCTCACTGCCACTTTCAACATCCCAACGCTCAGCCGCGGTCTGAGCTCCCAAAAAATCCTGTTTGCCCCTGGGCTAAGTCTAACTGAGCCAAACTAAGGATGGAGTTGGTTTAAGCAATGACAGGAAAGAAAACATGGAGATGCTCTCTTTTGGCGAGGTGTTTTGGGCTCCCGGCTCAGATGCAGTTTGATTTCAAGGCAATTATTGACAAAATCTCAAGAACTTTGGGATTCAGGCATCGTGGCAAAAGGCAAAGCTGAAGCTCGATGTTAAGCCTTACCGAAACCCCTCCTGGCTGCCCTGCTGGGAACGGGGCGAAAGCTGCGTCAGCCCTCGCACAGCATCACTCCAGAGGATTTCTCATGCAGCTCCGGGACTGTCAGGAAGCGATTAAGAAAGCAAAGGAAATAAAAGCAAGTCAAAGAGTTTTGATCCCGCTCACCCTCTTCCCCCCTCGGTGCTGACGCCGGAGAGCAGGATTATTCAGGGTCCCCTTTGAAGCCACACTTGCGTCAGAGGACGGCACCTGAAAATGGGGAATCGCCTTGATTCCAGCCAGGATTCAGTGGCAGAGAGGAGCAGGGGCTGATTTGGGGCAGAGCCTCATCTCTTGTGTGGTTTGTTCGGTCCCTGTCACCCCAGCGCAGCTGCGCCTTTCCCAGTACTGCTACGGGGATTGCACTGGGCAGCAAGAGTACCAAAGCTGGTCTGTGGACTTCCCCCCAAGCTGGGCTTAGACGACTTCACGGCCGAGCTGGCAAAGCGCATCGTGATCCCCAGCCCCCGCCCAGCCGGGGAGCGCAGCCCCGCCGTGTTCGACTGCTCCCGAGTGTCACAAAAAGACGCGTTTCAGAGCAAACAGGCAACTGAAAGGTTGATTTCTCCAAACCCACCCAAAAAGCCAGGGGTATTATTTGCTTTCCTCCCTTCTCTCCTCCTCCTGGGAGGCTCCGATGTGTTTTCAGCTGGTTCGGCCGCCCCCAGAGCCGGCGTGCAGCCCTGACGTCACCCCCGCGCTGCACCTCCAGCTCCCATTTATGCTGGCAGCGCTCTAAAGATAGATCTGAGCAAAGATTATCGGCCCGAGCGGTATTAATAGGAGGCAGCTGCTCTTTAAAGAGGCTTTTAAATAATGTAAAGAAACTTTGTCGTATTTTAAAAAGCCTTTTAAGTGAGCCAAGCAACCCCTCCTCTTCTCTCGCAACCCCCGAGCCCACGTGCACCCGCACCCAGGCCATGTGTTGGCCCTGGAGGGTGCCATTTTGTCACCCTGCTTGCTCAGAAGCGTCTCGCCCGTCGGCGTGGGCTGGGGGACACGGCTCCATCCCTGCTTCAGCCCGAAGGGAGGGTGGTGGCAGGTTTGTGGAGCCGGGAAAGGGTGCACCGACCCCCCCGGCTGCCGCGCTGGGCTAGCTCAGGGCAGCGGCCTCTCAGAAAAAGCCGTCGGCAGAGCTCGTTTCAAGGAAAACACAGTGAGATGCCTAAACTAGCACTGAGCAGAGCAAATACATCCCCGTGGGTCAGTGGGGTTGTACCCGGGGTTTTCCCCACGCTGACAGCCCCACGCACCCCCGGCTCTGCAGTGGGACCACGCACTCAGCACGGCGGCGAGCCTTGGGACAGGCTGGTGAGACGGGACAGCGTCCCGCTGCCGTGTCTGCCGGCTATTTTAATGGCACGAAGGGAAATAACACAAGATCTCGGCCTTTCCTCCAGCCAGCGCCGGCTCCTGGGCTGTGCTTCAGCCAACGAAATGGCTCCCGAGTGCAGCGACAGCCCGAGAAACCCGTGAAAGGCAAAAATAAATATTGGGAAACTCATGGCTGTAGAAACCAGCTGCAGCTGCCGATCGCCACATCTGGCCGCCGCGGCGGCACGGCACAGGCAGGGACCCGCCGGGAGGTCGGGGCGAGCGGGCAGAGGCAGCGTCTCCCTCGCTCGCCTTGTTTGCTGGCGGCAGGAGGGGGACGCTGCCCTGCGTCCCCCCTGGCAGGAGCCCTGCGGTCCCCGCAGCATCGCCGTTCCTCTGCTCCGTAACCTCATCTCCCCGTTAACTGAATAATGGAGTGAAACCTTAGCTGTGCTGCTCTCAGCCTGAAAATAAAACCCTCCGACACGGTGCGGGCTCCTGCTAAACACTGCTTGGGGCTGTCTGCGCCGAAAGGGGAGAGGGTACCCTGCAAATCCCACCTTTATATAAAACCAGTGAGTGTCCGTATGATACCTAGCGCAAAAGGGTCTGGGTTTGGGCCGGAGCAGGCGGAAATCACTGCAGCAGGGACACGAACGTGCTGCCTTCGGGCCCTGAGCACCGCGGAGCTGCAGGGGCGATGCTCGCGCCCGCGGGCAGCAGATGCCTGTGGTTGTTAGAAATAGATGCCTGCGGCGTGCCGTTACTTCTGAAGGCCAAACCAGGGCAAAATTTACTGCCGTGCCGTGAAAATCGATGAGAGCAAATCCTATCGGAGTGGAATAAGTGTTACTCCCCGTGCAAATAGAGGCAGCAAGGCTGGACGGGTGCAAACGCCGGGGATTCGTGCCGGGGCAAGAAGCGGAGCGTGGGCACGGCCGCACCCTGCCTGCATCTTGGCTGCCTCTCCCTGAAAGAGGGGGACACGGTCCAGGTTTGGGACGGGGCTCCCGGGAGACTCCGACTCTCCCAGCCGTCAGGCCAAGACCCGTGGAGGAGTTTCCAACCCTCAACACACAGAAGTCACACACTTGTGTTTTGAAGGAGGCTCTTCCTTTTGGCAGCCTTTTAGTTGAAAGCGGAAAATTACACAGCTCACCCTCGGAGCTGATGGCCGTATCATTAATCATGATTTTTATTTTTTTAATTAAATTCCAGAGAGGATGCCACAGACGCGAGCACCAAATGGGCTGCTTGGGTTGACCTCCAATTGCTTTGACACGTATTTTGCTCCAGCTCAGGAAGTTGCTCACAGCCAGTTTATATATTTTAAGGGTGGGTAGATTGACAAATAGGAAATCTATGACATGTAATAGCTGATAACACATGATGCATTTCCCCCTGCCCTGAGAATTATTTAAGGCTGCATTTTATTTAAATATTATCACACCTAGGGTTTCAGCGTGTGGCATCCACATATGACATCAGAGAGAAAAAAAATTAAGCAATTCTCCTCATTTTAGGAGCTTATTTAGTCCAGATATTTTAAGTTACGTTTTTGGCCCAGTATCCAAGCGCCCTTTCTTCAATCTAAATAAATGTCTCCCATTAAAAAAAAAAAAAAAACAAACCCAAAGCAAAACAAAACACAAACCCAGCAGATGTGGCGAGCCCCGCAGTTGTTCCAAAGCAGAAAGCAAACCCAAGCACGTCTGCCAGGCCCCGTCCGCCCGCTTAACCGAGCCTGTCAAAACCAATAATAAAGAACACTTGCGCAGCGCTTGATCTTTGCAAACCGCGGGGCAGCTTGCGATGGGGACACACGGAGAGCGTGGGGTGAAGGGGGAGCCCCCTTTTTTTTTAAGTGAGGAAGTCGAGGTTTGGGGTTCAGGGAGGTGAAATTGGGAGGGCTGGTGATAACGAAGCTCACCTTTTCCCCGATCCTGCGCACCTTGTCAAAACATCTCTCCCGGGCGGCTCGGAGGGCGATGGAGGATTTTGCACCCCGCTTACGCGGCTGGAAGGCGGGGGGGGGCACACCCCTGCGATACACCCGGGGTGCCGCTTTGCACACTGAGCTTCCAAGAGGCGCAGACCAAATTCCCCCTTCTCCGAGGAGCATTTGCATCCCCAAGACCCCCTACATTTCCCATCGTGTCTCATCCTTATTTGCCTTGCCGTAGCCTTTTTCTTTTTCGCTTGCCGCTGTGCTCGCAAGCCCCCTCAGCCCCCTGCTCCTGGGGGGGCTAAATAACCCCTCGGCCCCCTCCCCAATAACCCAGCCAGGAGCACCGCAGCCTCCCTGCCCGGCGAAGCAGCGGGACGCAGCCGCGGGAGGCCCGAGGATGAATTTGGGATGCTCCAACCCTAACGGAGCTGCTGGTGGGAGAGACGATAGACTGGGCTCCTGCTGGGACTCACTGGGAGCTACGCAGGCGGCTGGAAGCGCCTCCTGCTCGGCCCTTACTGTTCAGCAAGCTGCAGGGTGATGCTCTTCCTTTTTTTTTTTTTTTTTTCCCCCCAATTAATTTTTTTTTCCCAGCAGCTCCGCTCCCTGCCCAAGGCGCTCGGCCACGGCTCTTGTGCCATCTGCCGACCGAGGGCCGCCGGCTCCGTGGCCCCACCACGCCGCAGCACCCACCACCCAGCACCCACTCGGCCTGCCCGCACCCATCCTGTCCCCTCCTGCAGCCCCCGGGTGCCTCCTTCCCTCGCCTCGCTCCCCCCGCCACCTCCTGCCCAGCCCTGACTTGAAAGCATCCCCGGGAAGTTGGTTAAATCCCAGAAAGTCCAAAGATGAGAAAATTCTGCTCCTTGGTTATCCCTCCCTGCGGCCACCCAGGCGGCAGCGGACGATGGGGAAAGGCGGCCCCCCCGCCTGCTGTCAGACCTGTTTCTGCAGGGAAAGAGGGTAGAAGCAAGAAGGGGCTGCCCAAACCGTCCAGGCATAGACTCATAGAACCATTTAGGTTGGGAAAGACCTTTAACACCGTCGAGTACAACCGCAAATCTAACACTGCCAAGTCCAAACGGTGGGAAGGGGCAGGCCGGCAGCTGCGAACCCTCCGCGGGGAGACTCCGCTCTTGCTCAGCAGCTTCAGGCCAGGCGCTGCCACCGGCCCCGGCACAGCCCGGCCCGGCGATGCTGTAACGCGGACAAATGCAGAATTTTCTCTGCCCGCTGCAAACCGGAGGATCGTGCCCTTCACCGCGGGGAAGGAGCGGGCGGCCCTGACGGGTTGATGAAGGATGTTCCCTACACTGCCTCATTAGAAAAAGCGACAGACAAGTACCCAGAATGTAATTTTGTGAGTTCAGTTTTCCTCCTTCTGCCGGCACTGGGGGACACTGAATTATTCATGACGTTTCACCAAAATAATCCCTTTTAAAAATAACTCCCCTGCTTAAAAGATGGTGAGAGCACTTCTAGCCCCCCACCAGGATTTTTGTCTCCCGAGGGTGACACAGCGAACCCCCGAACCTCAGCAGTTCCTGCCCGTACCCACCGCTGACCCACTCCTCTGTAGCAGCGTGGGTGAAGGAGCACGGGGGGGATCTTTCCCCCCCCCCTTTTCAGCCCTCAGCTTTGGCTGTGAGAGAAGGAAAGCTGCACATCTCCGGTGTCCAAGCAGAGGGCACTGCTGGCTAATGATTTGAGCCAGGGCTCTGCTACAGGGCTTTGGTTTAAGTCTAGCCCAAAGTCCTGGCGCAGAAAACTTCTCCCGCTGGCAGGTATTGCTGCAGCAGCAGCAGCAGCTGAGAAACCCTCGCTCCATTTAATTCTCCTGATTTCAACAGGTCCCCAAAAATCCAGAAATAATAGATTAAAAAGATGGTGGTAAAACCCCAGTCCAACAGAGCAAGCAGGAGCGGAGCAGAGCACCGGGGAAGTGCTGGCTTGCCTCAAAAGGGTCAAAGTTGGCTAAAATGGAAAGAAAAAGAGATAAACAGAGGGCAGGAGATGACAGCCTGCCCCAATTTTGGCGGTTCAGCCTTGCGCCCGTACTGCCTGCGCTTCGTCACATCAAGATGTCCTTCCACCCTGCCCACGTGCCGCCCTCACCCGCTGCCTGCCTCTGCCAGCGCAGCAGAGACGTGGCCTTCGTCCCAGAGCCAGGCAGAAAGCGGGCTCTCCGTGAAAACTTGCTAAAGTTTCAAAGTTATTTTTATCCCACAGATTCCAAAAAGAAGCACGTTTTTCTG
>JAVKLA010000049.1:16949068-16977567 GCA_034782735.1 Sagittarius serpentarius | reverse complement strand
TGGAAACCCGAGGGCAGCGGAGCCGCCCGCCGCATCCTCGCACCCTCCGGCCGCGGTCCCGCCGGGGCCCGTGTTCCGCGGCGGGTTTCCTCCGGTATTCCCGCCCCCCCCCCTTTATTCTCCCCGCCCTGGGCTTGATTTTTGGGGGTTTTTCCCAGGCAAGCCCCGGCGCAGCCCCGCGTCCCGCCCGGGTCCCCCCGCCGCTCCGGCTGCCCTCGGGGAAACGAAACGGCCCCGGGGGCGGGGGGGGGATATAGCTGGGGTTGGTTTGGGGGGGGGGGGGTTTCTGCCGCAAGGCACAAATCGCCACCGATTTCACACACGCACACACACCCCCCCCACACACACACCCGCCCCGTTTACGATGCTCCGTCAATTGTCGCCGCTGGGGACGGGGACCGCCGAGCCAAGGCACGACCGGCCCCGGGGGCGCGGAGCCGGCTGCGGCAGCCGGGGTGGATGCGGCTCCGGAGCGGCCGCCGAGGGGGGAATGGGACGGGGCCCCCTTCTCCCCGCCGCTAAAATCCGACCGAGTTTCCTTCGCTCGTGTTTCTCTAACGCCCGGCGGCTGAAGAGTGGAGAAACGGGGAAACCAGTAGGACCAGAGCCTGAGCACTGGGGTGGCACTGGGATGCGGAGCCAGAGAGCCGGGGAGGGCGAGAGGAGCCCCGGGAGAGCTCCCTGCCGGCTTCAGACCTGCAGACGGAGCCCTCCAGCACCCCATTTCCCCGCAGCCCCCCCCCCTCAAATCCCCTGAGCCCCCGCTGCGGCTGGCAGGGTACCCGAGCGCATCCCACCAGCCGGGGAGCGGTCACCGTGCAGGACCCCCGGCCAGGTCGCCCGCAAGACAAAAACCCAGCAGATGATAAGAAAACAAACTACTTTCCATCTTCTCGCAGGTCTAACCATTTTTCCTCCTTCGTTCCCAGCCCCTTCGTTTTTCTGGGTTTGCTTAAATTCAGAGAGCTGCGGGATTCCTCTTTCCTCGGGCGCTGGAAGTGAATCCTGCCCATCGATTCCATCCCTCCGGAGCAGGACGGTGGGGAAGGGGACTTGTGTTTTGGGGTACTCAAACCTGCATCGTACCCTGCTTGCCCCGTGCCTCTCAGGGCTGGGGCTGCCACCGTGGCAGCACCCACAAAAGCACAGGCATCGATAGGAGGGACCGAAAGGAGGCATTGTCCAAAATTCACATCCCAAAAAAGGGAATTTCCTTGAATTCCCGTTAAACTTCACAGGAAAGTTCATATTAAATTTATCAGCTATCAACCCTACTTCATCTTATTCCCAAGGGGCCCCATTCCCAGTGCGATCCCTCCTTTGGAAACACACTCTCACTGGGAACAGAACCGGACCTGGGTCTCACTTTGCTTTGGGTTTTTCTTCCTGCAGGAAAATGTTTGCTCGCCCACCCTTTCGAGGCAGACGAGAAGAAAACCGACCCCTGCCACCATCCCAAGCAGCGACAGCGGAGAAAACCCCGAGTTTTGTTCTCCCAAGCTCAGGTGTTTGAACTGGAGCGGCGATTTAAGCAACAGAAATACCTCTCCGCTCCGGAAAGGGAGCATCTCGCCAGCGTGCTCAAGCTCACCTCCACGCAGGTGAAAATCTGGTTCCAAAACCGGAGGTACAAGTGCAAGAGGCAAAGGCAGGATAAATCCCTGGAGCTGGCTGCCCACCCGCTGCCCCCGCGGAGGGTGGCAGTGCCCGTGCTGGTCAGGGACGGCAAACCCTGCCTCGGGGGCTCCCAGCCTTACCCGGCCCCATACAGCCCTTACTCCTATAGCTCCTACTACAGTGCCTATAGCAGCAGCCCGTATGGTGCTAGCTACGGGGGGGGCTACACCGGGGTAGCCCCCAACGCCGCCCCTGGCAGCCCCGCCGTGAACATGAGCTTGGGCATGGCCAGCGCTGCTCAGCACCAGCCCGCGTGCTTGCAAGCCACCGTGCAAGCAGGGATCAGGGCTTGGTAGGTGGCCACGGAGTTGAGGGTGGCCTGAAAAGCACCGAGGAAAGCCCCCCTCCGCTCCAGACCCCAGCCTCTGTCAGGGCCGGAGCCCAATCCGGAGGGTTTCTGCCACCCCGGACAGTGGGACATCTCCGGAGCATCCATCCCCTCCTGGCAGGTCGTGTGGCCACCTCTCTGCAAAGGCAGGTCAGGAGAGAGGGGGGACGCTGCCGCTCCAGGACTGCGGCTTCGGGGACCCAATGACTGAGGGCATTTATTTATTTAAACACAAATGTTTTGGGGTCTGGCCTTTCCCGCTCCCGCAGAGGATTTGCTCCTCCAGGATGCCAGTGCATGGCCATCAAGAAGGTATGAACACTGGTTTTCCGCCTGAGGACAACTGGAAAACAGGGTCTGTGCACATCACTGTGCGTTCACTTTTTGATGAACAGTATTTAATGCTTCGAGTTCCTCCAATCTTTTGAGATACATTTCTGATTTATATTTCTTAATATCTCCCAGCACAGGTGTTCATTTCTGTCATTATTATTAATTATTATTATTATTATTATTATTTGCAAATAAAAAACAAACTGGTGAAATTGTGTGGTTTCACTCTCTCACCATTTCCTCACTCAGTATTTTGACTTTTCCTATCCACAACTTGCATTTGAGCATCAGAATCTGGTCCAAAGAAAAAAAAAAAACAAACAAGATCAATCTTAATACTAACAATTAACCCGGAAAGATAATTGCCTTGTAGTCCAAACTTGGGGAGTTCCCAAGGTTTAACCCCCTCCCTAACTCTTGGCAAGTGTTTTCAGTTCCCTGTTGCTGTTTCCTTACTGGTAAAATGGGTTTGCAGGTACGTCGTGGGGCAGCCGCGAGGGGCAGCTCACGGGATCACACGGTGGGCTGGTGTTATCTGAATTATACCAACGCCAGCGGTGCAGGATCCCCAAACCAGGATCCATCAGCATCAAGTGCCTTGCTGGATCAAAGGACCGTATGTATGTTTGTATATACATCTCTCTGTATATATTTATGAAATGCAGGAGAGCTGGATGCCGTTGCGGTGTCCCGGGGAGGATCAAAGGGGAGCACAGCCACATCCCGAACAGGCGGCACGAATCCACAGCCTCACGCTTACAGAATAAACCCAGCGAGACCTCGTTAGCCCGACCCACTCATCGGGCTGCCCGTGGCCCCCCAGTGCGGGGTTTACTTATATCGGGGAGGGGGAAAAAAACCCGCAAAGGTCAACGTCTGACGCAAAATGTTGGTTTAACAAAGATCTTTCCACTACAGTGCCAAGATATCCCAGTGATGGAGCCAGACAGCAACCTGCGCGCAACTCCCACTGCACGGGACAGCCAAAATCTCCCCCCTCGCAACCTCCGTCCCCGCTCCGGGCTGCTGCCCCCCTCCTCCCGGTTCCTTTCCCGACAGCTTCTTATCCTCCCGGTGTTTGGCGAAAAGAGACTTGCAGGAGGCAATTAAGCTTTTATCTCTAATCCCACTCAGCCCCATCACTCCGGCATTCGCTCGCTTCCCAAATGGGACGTGCCTGACACTCAAATCAAACCCGAAAAACCCTCTCAGCGAGATAGCTTGCTCGCCGTCCTGCCGCTCCGAGGCTTTGCAGCCCCACCGAGACCCTGGAAATGACTGGGTAAAGGCGACCACTGAGCTGGGTGCTGCCCCCTTCTCCTCCCTTTCATCCATCCACATTTATTTGGGAATATCTCCCAAAATCAGCCAAGTCTTGGGTCTCTGATTTGGAGCAACCGGGCGACTCAACAGCATCCTTGCACTGGGAAATGCTGCCGGCATCGGGGAAAGCCGCGGCAAACAGCAGCAACCCCAACGCCTGTGTTCCCCTGCAGGTCTTAACAACACTGAGAGTTTTCCCTTCGGGGTTCGGCAATAAAATGTGGCAAATCACATGAAATGCCCCCCAGATAAACACAGAAAACAAAAGGAAATTGCTACCCTCCCCAGCTCAGAAAAAAAAGCCTGAAAATGGGAATCACGAGCACCGAAGGCATCGTTTATGCCCCTTGATATGTTTTAGAGGGTCTTCCCGAAAGCCCAGTTCCTGTAGGGCTGGGATACCCTTAAAACCCTGGTGTTTGCCGGATCCCCTCTGTCACCTGCCTCTCTGCAGAACACGCCCGGGCTGTCGCTTTAAACCTCCCCTGTTTCCAGCCCAAATCAGAAATTACTCGCTACAGCAACCACTGTAAAAAGGAGCTTTCCCAAACACACCCGCGTGCGCAAACCAGCCCACATTCCCCCAAAGCCTTCTCCTGGACCAAAACTCCTGTCCGGCGCCAGATTACTCGCTGCTCGTCAGCTACAGGTTATTTTCACCAAGCGAGCCGCGGACGCGGGCACCGGCAATGAAGGGACAAGAGACCTGACCACAAAAGAGCCGTGCAACGAGGCTGCCCAGGACAGACCTACAGACGGAGGGGTTGAGCAGACGGACAGCACCACGGAGGTTTCTTCCCTAGTGGTTACGGTAAAGGCCTGGCTGCAAAGCAGAGGTGTTAACAGCCCAGCTCCCTTTGCAGGAAAATGCTTAGTTGAAATGAAATGATCCCCCCGGAAGGAAGGCAACGGCCCAGCTTCTGGGAAGAGAAGCCCTCCTGCTGGGTCTTGTGTCCACGCGTTTGTGCGAGAGCCCAGAATAGTTCCGGCCGCACAACAGGCGGAGCCCCTGGGTGCGCCGGCACGTGCCGATCCCCGAGAACAGCACGGGCAGCCTGAAATCAGCAGGGGCAGGGTCTCCGCAGCGGGACAATTGGCTCCCGAATTCAGCAGAGGGTGTCCCCAGGGAGCAGCGCGGCTCCCCTGACCCCAGCGAGCGTCCCCGCGTGGCGCTGCACCCACCGTCACGCCGACGCGCCCTGGGGCAAGCCCAGCGGGGTGCACGCCAAGCCCTGGTCCTGCCAGGGCACCCACGGGTGCCCCTCGGGGCTCCCCCTCCGCCCCAAGCCCCCCTGGGCAGCACAGTGGGATTCAGATTAAGCGCTGGAGGGGCCGGGCAGGGAGCTGTGGGGCAGCCCACCCACCCACCTACCCACCCAGCCACCCACCGCGGCCGCAGCAGCACCTTCCGCCGGCTCCTCATCTGCTCTCCAGAAGCGAGGCCGGGGGGGTTAGAGGGCCAGCGGCCGGGGCACGGCTGCAATAATACTCTTGGGCTCCATTTGCTTCATAAATCTTCCCAAATTCCCTTTCTTGGGCTACAGGAGGATAATGAGGCTGAATTATTGAAGCTGCTGAAGTTTTCCAAGCATACAGTGAATACGGGGGGGGCGTTTTCTAAGCCAGGAGCATCAGCAGGTTAAAGAATGAGAGAAAAGGGCAGGTTAAAAGCAGGGTTTGGGGCACGTCCGCACAACCTGCTCTGGGCTGGGGGCTGCCGTAACCAAACACCCTCCTATAAAATCAACAAAGTCCTCGGGGGATTTCAAGGAAATCTATTGTTTCCCTTTTTAAGGTTAAAAAAAACATGCCTGGGCTTTTCGGCTGAGGATGAGGGGCTGGCTATGACTGAAGGCTTTAGGAACAGAAGAGCTGATCAGTGCTACATTATTCCAAGAGCAAAAGGAGTTTGCAGACAACAGGGCTATAGGGGGTCACTGTATCTATATATACGTCGCTCAGAGGGTGCCTGCAGGTCCCAGGGATGCTGCTGCTCATCTGCATCCGCGGAGCTGAATCCTGCTCCCACGGGGGCTTCCCCAACCAGATTGCTTTGCCTTACGATGGGGCAAGGTGATTTTTTTAATCATGTGCTGCCCGTGTCTCGGGGCGGGGGGGGGGGGGGGGGGTCGTGGCGGTTTGTGAGATGAGCAGGGAGTTGTTTTCCAAACAGAAACTCTAGAAGAACAACTACAAATAAAGTAGATACTCAGAAAAAAACTCCGTTGTGACAGAGAGCTCGGCTCATGGTTTTTCTTGGAATTGGGAAGGTTTTGCTCCTCCCGGGTGCCTTTGAACACAAGGCCTCGCAGGATGGTGTACAAAGGTGCTAAGGCTTCCTAAATAAATGCTGTCCCATTCCACAGCTGGTCGAGGGAGTAGTCTGAGGTTTAGGCTTAAATTTTGATGTGAACCCTCTGCCCCTTTCTGTGCAAGCATTTGTCTCTGGAGCCACTCTCCCTGTCTGTTAGATCTTAACTTTCATTTTAAAGCCCTCGTTAGAGTAGCTTTGCAAAGCTGATGAAAACATCTTTGACTTTTTCACCCTGTTTTTCAACAAACTGAAAGCGCTTCGAAGTGGAAGGTTTTGAAGAAAACCCTCAAAGCCCTCAAAAATACAAAAAAAAACCCCCCAATCTGTTTATTGTCTTCACTTTTTTCCCCTGAAAACAGCGATTCTCCCAAGAGCTCTAGGGATTACCCTGGGACATAAATCATTTCCATAGCTAGGAACAAGCAGGGCACCGGCTCGCTGGGGCTGGGGCAGGGGATGCCGACGCTGTCCGCTTGCAGAGCATCCTCCCACGGCAGCGACGCTGCTCCCCCCTCCTCTCGCCAAAACCCCCACCCTGGGAGCATTTTCATCCCCCAAAAGGATGAACTCACTTAGGCATCCTTCTCTTCATGGTAAAGCTGGGGGGTGATTTGCCAGCAAGGGAGCAACAGGGGGGCAAGGGAGGAGGCTGAGGTTTGGCTGTGACCCCACGGATCCGAGGGGAAGGGTGTCCTGAGCAAGAGGGAGAAGCAAGCAGCCAGAAAAACCAGGGGAGCCAAGAAACAACCGAAGGGCGTAGACTCCTGCCAGGGATCTCCAATCAGGCCCGGGAGGCTTGGCTGCCTGCCGTATAAACGCAGAGCCGGGAGGGTGGGAAGCCAGTGTGCCTCTGGGCAGGGAGAGGAAGAGGAGGAGGAGTGCCGGGGTGCTCCCTGCAAGGAGGCAGAGAGCACCCAGCAGCACCCCAGCAGGGATGAGCTGGGCCCCGACGCTAGCCCAGCAGACCATGCCCATCTCCTCCAGGCCCCGGACATCTTTCCTCATCCAAGACATCCTCTGGGATGGGGCAGAGCGGGGAGCGTGGCCGGAGCGTGGCAAGAGCGGAGGGTTTGGCAGCCCGGAGGACGGGGAGCTGGGGGCGGCCGCGGCGGAGGGCAAGGAGGGCAGCTCAGCCCTGGGGGCCGCCCCAGGTCACCCCCCCGGGGGCCCTCGTCCCCCAGGAACATCCCCAGCCCAAGCCCGAGGGACACCCCAGGAGGCGGACACAGGTAAGGGGGTGGAAACTCCTGGCTGAGCCCACTGGCTGGGGAATGGATCAGCAATGTCTACGCTCGGGTTAACCAAGGGGCAGGATCCCGACCCGGCTGCCTCGAGCACCCCAGAGCCAAATAACCCGTACTTTAAATACCAGGGAGTGCCTGTGCTTTAGCAGTGGGAAAGCAAGAGAAATAGCAACTGCGTGCAAACCTTTCGCCAGGCGCTTCAAATAATACAAAGGACTGAATTCGGCTAAAGTGGCGTTTTAAAAAAACCCAGTCAATGCATTTCTGTGGTATCTTGGGAAATAAAGTTCCCTTTTAATGCAGAAGGTCCCCCAGCAAAGGCACCTTGGGGTCCGGGCTGCCAGCTCAGGGGGGCAGTTTGTGCCCGTCCTTCCCGCAG
The DNA here is from genome assembly GCA_034782735.1 of Sagittarius serpentarius. Taxonomy (NCBI): domain Eukaryota; kingdom Metazoa; phylum Chordata; class Aves; order Accipitriformes; family Sagittariidae; genus Sagittarius; species Sagittarius serpentarius. Next base: position 16,969,969 of record JAVKLA010000049.1, on the reverse strand, counting down.
CCATCAGCGCGGCGATGCCGCCGCAGCCGAGCTCAACAGTGCCTCCGGTCCGGGGATATTTTGAAAGTCCCCGTGTTGGATTTGTGCTGTTTGCAGCAGGGCTCAGCTTTCCCACGTGCTCAGCCCCCGTTTCGCAGTGTGCTCCTGCCTGTACCACTGCACATCGCGTGCTTCACGAGTAATGCCCCTGCTCCTCTTGCCACAGCATCCCTCTTCTAGCATGCAATTGCTAAATTCATTGCAGGCAATAACGTTTCGCTGCAGAAGCAACATACCGAAAATCACACTCAGAAGCGCATTTTTTTGACCGGTGCCTCCGCGTTGCAGCAGCACGAGCACGGCTGGGGCTGCGGGAGGGAGCTCAGCCTTTCCTTCCCCAAGCAGTCCCGGGCCGAGCTGCAACAGCCAAAAAAGCAATTTTGAACTCTCTAGCGACCGGCTCTTGCCTGCTAAGAGAGCCCTTGCCAGGGGAATTTTGGCTTTAAGTTTCAATTCTATTAAAAGAAGCGTCTACATAAAAGCAAGTTCAGAAACAGCCACCAGGCTGATTGTTACGAAAATCATTAAAAGCCATACCAAATCTCCCAGAAAGTGGCTAGTGTAAGTCAGCACAGCTCCAGGGGTTTCAGTGGGACAACCATGATTTACGCAAGCTGGGAATTAAGCCTGTTGTTGCTATCTTGAGCATTATGTTCACATCGTAAGAAAATATACTAAGAAATGACTAAAGGGGGAAAAAACTGGCCTATTTCCATCCTAAGCTGTGCAACACACAAAAAGGAACTAACTGCATAAATAAATTGACTTAAGAAGTTTTAACAGCTATAGGTGACACTTCCCAGGGAGCTCAGCACCCTTCTGGGCCGCGGCTCGGGCGACCGAACGGTGCCACGAAAAATAAGTTGGAGGCAAACACTGAGATGCTGCTTTAGAGCTGTGATCCAAGGCCGGGTCTGGAGTTATGTATGTACAGCCAGGCCTGCCTGAAGGTTTTAAAATCTGCCCCAAAATATCTTAGCATTGCCTTGGAGTCATCAAAGAGGAAAGGGAGGAATTTCTTTTCAATGCTTTCTAACTGCAGTTTGCTTTCAGCTGCGCCGATTTCCCATTTCTGAGCTGTCCTCTGTAGCTTGAGGATAGGAACTTGTTTTCTTTGGAGATCAGGATTTTCCCTTAGGCACAGCAGAGAGGATGTTTCAAAGAAGTGCCTAATATGAATTCTGTGATAAAAATCCCAAGAGTTGTCAATGCCATAATGTACGTAACAGCAGTGCCTTGAGATTTTAGGCAGACCTTCACCAGCGCTGCAAAATAGCCCTTTCTGTATCGTCCTAGTCCCTTGAATGTACGTTCCTATTGAATGCAAGCTTATACGAATTAAGAAAGTGTGATTTAGGAAGGAAAAAAGTCCCTTATATGACTTTAAGATGGTGTTTGCTCCATTAAATGAAAATAATTCCAAGATAACGTGAATATTTTGCTCTAGAAGGGAAAAAAGCAAGTGATTTGGGCAATTTCCAAGCAGGTCACTCTCAGCTCTTTCCTCCCACAGACGCCACGGCGGAGACATACCTGTCAGACTGTGACCCCCCGCTGCGATCCCTGCCCATCGCCCAGGGCCCCCCCAAGCAGGCGAAGCGCTCGCGGGCGGCGTTCTCCCACACCCAAGTCATCGAACTGGAGCGGAAATTCAGCCACCAAAAATACCTGTCGGCCCCCGAGCGAGCCCACCTGGCCAAAAACCTGCAGCTCACCGAGACCCAGGTGAAAATCTGGTTCCAGAACAGGAGGTATAAAACCAAAAGGAAACAGGTCGCCTCCGAAATCAGCAGACTGGACACGCGTCTGGCCGGGGAGAAAGCGGCCGAGCTCCCCGGAGCATCGCTGCTCTCGCTGCAGGGTGGCTGGCACTACCTGCCTTGCCTCTACTACTTGAATGGCTGGAGTCCCTCATGGTGGTAACCGCTTTTTTAAGTGGAAAGCATACTTTTCTCTCAAAATGTTTTTTTTTTTGTTTGTTTTTTTAATACTGCATCGCTCTTTCTAGTGCTAATTAGGAGGGAGACCCCATTTGTAGTAAAGATCAGCAGCATCTAGTTGCTGCACAAGTCTCTCTCGTCACTAACAGTAAAAAAAAAAAAAAAAAAAGCCAAAAAAAGCCCAAGATATTAAAAGCGTGTCATTCAGCGTGCCTGACAGCACCGCTCTGGGGTCAATCTGCAGCTGTAAAACATTGCAGGCTCTTTTGGGGACAGAAAGGGATGGTCCAGCCCCGGAGACAGTGATGGCCCCTCTCTGCCCCTCTTAAATCGCCTGTGCCCCCCTGAAGCCTTTGCTGAGATCAAGCGGGCAAAAAGCAAACTGCTGATCCCGGGCTGGCACTGATACGGCCCCAGCTCAGCCACTTGGGCCACCAGCTGTTGTATGATCTAAAAATCAGTCTTTAAAAAAAAAAAAGGCAAAATATTTGCATTTCTGCCCTTGAGATCATAATTGCTAATGGGTGCAAGGGGGGACTTAGAGCCCCCCCACGATCGCCGCGTGCTGGCAGGCAGCACCGGAGCCTCCACCCGGGGCAACGCATGTGGCTTTTGGGGAGAAATAAACCCCTTTCTGCCATGAGCGACAGCAACCTGAAGCGCCCGGCGGCCACAGAGCTGCAGCCGGGACCCAGGTTTGCCGGGACGTGAGCGAAGGCGGCCGCCCCGGCCGGGATGGAGCCCTGCCGGCTTACGCCCACCCAACCCTGTCCCTCTGCCCTTCCACGGCCGAGCTGCCAACCGCCGCTGCCGGTGCCTTAACCGCCTTGAGGAGCCAAACCAGAAAGCCTCGGGAACACGGACAATAGCGCAATGACAGATACGTTTTGCATATCCGGGTGTTGACGCTGTTTGAACATTCCCATATAAGCTATTTAAAATAGCAACAGCTCAAAGAGTTCAACGCTCCTGTCGGCTTTCAAAGCAGCAAACTCCCTCTTTGCAAGTACAAGCAGCCCAGTTCCCAGCGCCGAGGCACCAGGGCAGCAAAAGGATGATATCTTTACAAGTGGTTTTTTTAGTGAGACGACAACTATTCGCACTAGCAGAGTAGCAAAGATTTATTTTTTTTTGTAACTAATTGTACTTAAAACTTTAGATGCCACTAAGTCCGTTGGAGAAAGTGTAGAAATAAATGAGATTTCCAAGAAAAGAAACACATCAACTGCTTTTTCTCAGCTAGTGTAAATCGGCATAACTCTGCTGGAACAAATTTAGTCTTCTGAAACAAAAAATACGTGGAGGTTTCTTCCCTGTGAACCTCCAGAAATGTTCCGAAAGAGAATTAAAAATCACAGTGGTCCAATTCCCTCCTGCAGCAGGGAAATATAGACAATTAAATAATGTTAAGAAACTGCTTAGATCTGTCCCTTTTAACAAGATTATTTGGAAACTGATCTTTTGCCTTGCCAATCCACGTGCAAGCTCGCAGACGTAGCAAAGACGAAGCTGGGGCGGGGGGGGGACACGTGGAAGAGGGAAAACTCAGGGGAAGGGAGGACAGGGAGAGGCGAACACGCAAACTGAAACCCTTTGCGGTAGAGATTCTCTTGCTCTGGCTCTCAAAGCTGCTTGCTCAGTTTGCAGGACAACCCGTTGCTTTCTAATTGTCTGAAAGTAACCCCTAGTATCTTGAGATAACATTTTTCTTCCAGCTCCCGCTCTCGGATGCTGTGTATCCCCCAGCCCCTTCTCTCGCAGCCGGCGCTCGGGCCAGAAGGCCATCTCCCCTGCCCTGTTGCAATATGTTTCAAACCCAGCCCTGCTGCTTATCCTCTTTGCTTATCCGCTGCTTAGAACAACAACAACAACAAAAAAAATAAAGTAAAACCCTCATGGCCTCGAAGCCAAGCCCCCGCAGGGCACTCATCCCTCCTGACAGCATCTGCAGGGGGAAAAAGTCCTGCTGAAGTCCCATGGGCTCACCCACACCCGGACCCTTGGGATGCTGCTTAAATCAATGCAGAGACGCTGTATTTGCACTAAATACGCTGGATTAGCAGCTCTGACCATCCCGGAGCTGCCCCGAATAAGGATCACGGTGTGTCCTTTGCACAGACAGCGGACAAGCAGCAGGGACGGGCACGTTATACTGGGAAGGACTGAACTGGGCTGGGAAAATTAGATATAAACTGAAAATTAGATTTAAACGGAACTTCTTGGATGCTTCTTTGGGAAAATGTTTGTGTCGTAGCTACTTTTTTTTTTTCCAGCTGACGGTTCATAACCAGTAAAATATCCTTCTTGTTGCTTCAACACCCAACTGCTCATACCTAACTTTGCTGGTATACAGCAAGTCCAGCGCAAATAGTCGCTATTTTTATACGTATTTTTATACTATTTTATCTGATGTGCATTGTCCCTTTGGAATAAAGAGCGCAGAGTCTTTATTAAAAACAGGATGCCTCTGTGGGTTTTTTTGCCCTGGGTTTGGATTTTCTTTAAATCCTTGTTTCTGCCCCCAAATGACCATGGCTGCCCCACCAGCACCAGCTTCTCACATGAACAACTGTTACGGATGCTGCACGAGAGTGAGTTTTGTGCAACGAATTGTCACACGCACCAGCTCACAGGTTTTGCAGGTGGTAAATCATCATTCATCACAATTTCCAGGTGCTCAGCGCCAAATGCCGCTCCATCCCTCATCCAGCCAGCTATAGAGTACCACCGAGTATCTTCTAATCCCGTCGACTGCCCGATAAGCATGAAACAGATGACTATTTCCCAAAAGTAAGAGCTTACACAGTGAAGTGCTTTATCACCCCCAAAGTACCCGTAATCCCACAATTTAAGCACAATCCCGGTGGCTTCCAGAGTTTCGCACTAAAAGCACCGGTCCCAGGTTTTTTTTCTGCCCCTGCCTTCCAGTCCTGCGACCACGCCAGCGCGGTCAGGGGCAGCGTTGGGCTCCACAGGACCATCAGAAGAAGAAATTCCTCCTGGGAGCTGTCGGCGTGATCGCTTCCCCCTCGTACAGAGGCGGGGAGGGACCGACCTTGGGTCCCAGCCTGCCCGTGCGCGCACTCCCTCGCCTCTGCTGTCGGCAGCAGCGGCTTTTCCCGAATGCAAAGTGAGCTGAAATACCATCGCTCCCAGCTTACTTCTGTATTTCAGTAGCTTTAAAACAAATTAAAAAAAAAAAAAAAAAAAGCCAAAGCAGGCATCAAGACGGAAAAATGACATCTCGGGGAGCTCCTGTTGCCTTAGGAGGACGGTGCTGGATCCTCACCAGCCGAATCCCCAGGCAGACACAGCTGGCCAAGCTCCGCTGCCTTCACCCGGCAATGTCGCGGACGGGAACAACAGCTCCCGTACGTGGGTGACCATTTGTCACGGGCGGTGACGAGCCGCGGTCCCTGCAGCCAGGTCTCCTCCCCCTGCCCTAATCCTGCCAGCAGCCTGGTCCTGCTTACAGGATCTGCCTCGTTCGTAACCCAGACCAAAAAGCTCTTGCATGCCAAAGCTTGCTGCAACGCAGGCACCGCAAAGTGCAGGTTTTTTGCAACGTAGGCATCTGCCGAAGCAGGTTCAGGGTCTGACAGGGGTGCTGGTTGGAGGCAGGGATGCAGGCAGCAGCTCCGGCTCTTTCACAGCCTCTGCCGCGGAGAAACATCTTGGCTGACTCACCCCTGCGGCGAGCGCTGCCCTCCCTCCTCTCCTTCCCAACTCTTTTCTCTGCAACCCCCAAGTGATTTCTTTATGGACAGAAGATAGACTTCCAGTTGGTTTTTCCTTCTTTGTTTTTCAAGCACAAAGCACGAGGACAAAAAAAGGGCTGGACCGTTTGGATTACCAGATCATCCGAGACTGTTAGGGCATTAATCACAACAAGGGGAACGACATGGCAGGCTTTCCCGGTGATAAATATCCCCGTGATTAATACAGAAAAGAAAAATCCCACCCTGACTATGGAGATGTGAAGTTTTAATCAGCCTTAACGAAGCAGAACTCCTGTTTGTACGCAACTAGAAACAGAAAGCATCATTTAATGTCTGTCAATGTGTCACGCTCCGCCGCTAACATATCCATCAAGATTAAAGTATCTAATGCTGACATAACATTTACACTTGTTTGTGCCAAATCATTTATTTAAAGCTAAAAAAAAAAACAAAAACGAAAGAAAGAAAAGGCTGCCTTTGGATAATGTAACTGTTGACTAACATTTGCATGCAATAAACCACATACTTGGCAAGGGCTCGCAGGACTGGAGCCAAGAAAAATCTTCAACTTGACCTACACAACATTTGCAAACCAGAGCAGTGGGAACAAGTTCGCTACATGGAGCTAAACAGGGGATGGAAAATGCAAGGACACCCAAAGTGCCAGGCTGTATCGGGCCACTGTTTCCCCCCCCCATTTTAGTACCCAGTTATTACAAAGATGCTTTGGAGGGAAGTGCAGAAAACCTTTCAGCAACGAGAGCTAGGATGCGTCTTTTGGGATGTGCGGATGCTTCCCAAGGAAAGAGGCAAGCTAAGCCAGAAAGCACAAGGATTTAGAGCTCTTAAAAACCCTTGAGGATTTTCAATATTTACTATTCTTATTGTAGATGCTCTTGTCATCCACAGAAACACTTCATTTCTTTCTAACCCAGCTAGATCCCCGGTGGCAAGGCCGTCCTGCGGCCAGGAGTCTCAGCCCATTTCGAGGTGCTGGACCACCCGGTGCTTCCTCCAGCCTTGAGCCATCCTGGCAGCAGCAATGGCGAAGGGGGGGGTCAGGGAGAAGCTGAGTGGCACAGTCATCGAGGCAGATTTTCACCATGATGGACAGCCGATGGGGAAAGAAAAGAAAAGAGGGGGAAAAAAGAAAAAAAAAAAAAAAAAAAAGAGAGTACTTTGGAGATGTGGCAAATGCAACTTTGCAGATTGGCGTTCCCATGGGAAACTCCTTCGCTGCCTCTCACAAAAAATCCAAGGCACATTCCTCCTCTTTCTTCTGTTATGGTCTGGGCACCATTTATTAAGAACAGCCGAAGGCGGAGAAAAATCCGCAGCGAATAGCCCTGGAAGTGCTTCCAAAGCTGTCTGCCTGTGGTAATTTATGGCGGCCCACTCGCAGAAGGGAAAGTCAAGAGATAAGACAAGTATTTTTACAGGAAAAACAGTTAGGAGCGAAGCATATATGGATGGATTTTGTGTTGAAATGCTCCGGTCTTGGAAGAAAAAGGAAACGGGGCAAAGAAAAAGGCTCTTGGAGTCAGGTACCGGGTGTCTGAGCAGATGGACTCCTGCTCATAGCTTTGTCCCCCAGCCCAAAACAGGAGAGCGGGGCGGGGGGGATGTAAGAGGAGCACCACATATGTCACCTGTGGTCACCTTGCACAGCCTCGCCATGGACCCCCCCCCCCCAGCAATACCCTTCCTGGGGACAGGGCGTGGGGGGGGGGCGGCAAAAGCCACGGAAGGGAGCTGCAGCATCTGGGCTCTGCCTCCAGCCGCGCTGCACGGGGGAGCTGGCCTTGCCCTCTGCTCAGAAAGCTGGCAGGGAGAGCAAGGACGTAAGGGAGGCTGCGGCCGCGGCGGGACATTCCCGCTGGGCAGTGCCGGAGCAGGGGGGCACCTCCGCAGGGTCAGCGGGGGAGGATGCTCGCAGCGCTGTAGCTGTCGGTTTTACCCAGTTCTGTGCCAACTTACGGCTCTTTCCAGCACCAGGGTTGGGCTTTCCAAGAGATAACAGCTACGCACGGCCTCCTCAGCTCTTCTTTTCATCCAGAGCCTTTTGGGGCAACCAGATCTCCAGAAAAGCAGGGTTTTTTCAGGCTCGAGGTGGTATAACTTCGGAGCGAGGCCAGTCTCCCCTTGGCCGTGAACAGCCCCGTCGAGCCCCGGCTGCCTAGCCTGAGCCTCCCAGAGAGTTACCCCCAACTTTTAAGACTGAGTTTCCAACACAGCTTGATTTTACGTCCTCTGTGTCTAACAGTTCGCATCCCCTGAGCCTGGCAAAGCTGGACCAGGGGGCTAAGCAGCGACGGTGCGAAGAAGGAGAAAGGGACCCTGTCCTGAAGAGCCCGCGTTACTGAGAGGAGGTAAAAGCAGGGATATCGGCTATTCGGCAGAGCCTCCCGCGGTACTTTTCCACCGGCTGGCGAATGGCCCAGCCCAGGCGGCACAACGGGGTCCTGCTCGCGCCGCGCCGGAAAGCAAAGGGATTAGCACAAGTCTGTCTGCAAACAGAGCTTGGGTGGGGGCACCCAGGGCTCCTCGCCACTCCCCTGAGAATAAATGGCTGGGCTAACCGGGAAAATGCACCCGCCAAGCTCTACCGAAGCAATTATTCATGTGGAGCCACTTTCTCATGGGGGATGGCAGCGCCCGGGCTGCTGGGGCGGAGATTTGCAGGATTTACACAAGGCAGAGGAACTCTGGGGTACACCCAGAATAACTTCCTCCGCAGAAGTACGTCCAAATACTTTACAAACATCGTCCCAACGGCTGTGCTGCTCGGTCGGGGCCAGGGCAGCGCTCCCTCCCCGGCCCGGGCGCAGGGCTGGGGCTGTCGGAGGACCGAGCAGCCCAGCGGCTGAAGTAAACGCCAGATGTTCCCCTCAAATGTGTGCAGATGTTTTCCCCCCACAACCGGGTCTGAACCAAGTAGAATGTGGGCTCCCTTTGTTACCAGCTAGATAATATTAATCCTTTTTCTAGACTGAGTGCTGTGGCGGCCGGGAGCTCTGCCAGCGTCTATCGGATTTGTTTGCTGCTAGGTATCGTCACGTACAAGGCAGGGAGATGCAGATTGCCCAGCTCCCAGGCAAGTTTCCGTGATGAAACCAAGTTTTTCCCCAAATACCAGTGTTTTAGTCTGGGTATCCATGCTAATCCCCGGCAGGCAGCTGCCTGCATCAGCTGTGCCCCCTGGGACGGTACTTCCACGTTACCGGCTTTATCCTTTTGCTCTTTAAAAAAAGGAGGAATGGAGACAAACCTACAAGTCAGCAAGTCAGCACCAATCCTGCGCTGCTCCTGCAGCAGGTCCCCAGGAAGCCCCAAGCATCCATATAAACCCACCATGGGCGCTCAGTTCCCTGCTCCCCGGAAACACGATGTGTTTGATGACGTGAGCATGAAGCGGTACCGAATCGCGAATGATTCAGGTCATTTCCCTTCTCACTTCAAGAGCCAGCCGCTCAGCCTAATTAAACAAGGAGCTGGCAATGGTCGCAGCAAAACTTCCCAGACCCAGGACTGCACCCCAAAGCCACAGCCTTGTCCCTGTCAGCACAGGCAATGTGGAAACATTGAGGGGTTTTTCCATGCCAACTAATAGGCAATTGGAGAATTTTAGGGCAAAAATCCTGGAGCAGGACCTGGGGAACCTTCAAGGTGCCTTTGCAAGATCCAACTCAAGGCAAGGCAGCCCCATGCCTGGCCACCAGATACCGAGCAAAGCACCAGGGCATCGTCTAATCCAGGGTCTGGAGTTCTCAGGCTTCAGAAGAGGGACCAAGGAACCAATTTTATTTGCAACACCAAGACCTACCCAATTTTCACCCAGATTTTGCGATCAGCAAGAGACAGGGGCCCTCCTTGCTCTCCGCAGCTTTCCCCCAGGTCTACCCATTCCCAGCCCCAACCACCTCTGGGCGTTATTTAGCAAATGACCAGTAGTTCACCCCTGGCTGTCGAAGGGCTTTTTGCTGGGTGTTGATGGCGCATCAACCCTCCTCATCCTCTATTTGCGCTGGTGAAAGGAGGAATTAATGCAGTATTTATCTACCACACTCTCTTTCACCAGGAGACTCTTCATCCCCTTTGCAAAGCAGCCCTGGGGACATCAATCACCGCACGCTTCTCGTATCGCTTGCTAAAAATATCACAGGGGGTAAAGCTTTAAGGCAAATAAAATAATAGAAAATTTTATATGAGGGTGATTAAGGTACTTGGAGGATTCAAGTCGTTCAGTGGTTGTGTCTGGGCTCTGCTGGCTGTTGCCGACCTGCATCTCTGAGCGGTTTTTGGAGGGTTCAGTTTCCTCCAGGCAATGACAAACAGACTTTTGTTGTGCAAATCGTAGCAGGTGAAAAAGAAAAAAGGGGGAAAGCCCAGCGTTCCTCCTCCCACCAAAAATGCCAATATTGGGGCCTCTGTGCTGGCAGTAAAACAGGCGGTAAGTGAAGCAAAGGTGAGGATGCTGCACTGGGGGTGTATATCGCATATTGGGAGTAGGGGACCTGCTTAATTCCAGGGTGAAAAGGTGCATGGCCCAAAATTGGCAATATTGGGGGGTGCAATTACATTCACCTCCTCCACAGCTGTCCGCAGCCAGGGCTTGGCCATGCTGCAATGCTCCACAACAGACTGACACCTGCAGAGCCCGGCGGAAAACACTTACCTGTTCTACAAATGGATCCCTTGTGTTTTAAAAGGAATTAAATCTTGTGGATAAATACAAATGTTTTTATTCCCTTTGTGGACAATTGTGGCAGAGTAAGACAACGAGTTAAGGTGTGGCCGGAAAACCTTTCACTCCACGGGCTGCATCTTGTCATCCAAGGTAAACTTGCAGCTTAATGAAATTTCAAGAGGGAAAAGGTGAGATATTTGCCTTTATGTTCATTACCCTTTAAAGCAGAAACAATATTTGAAGAGAAACAAAGATAATAATCATATGCGGTGAACAAACACAGCCTAGATCCTGGATTAATCAAATGACTTAAATAAAAATCCGAACGCTGGGGCTTTGGCGGCACAGGGAAGAGCAGCCGCATCCCACAGGGCACGTAGCCCTTGCACCCACCCCTGTCCCTAACGTCTCTGCCAGAAGGTCCCCCTGGATGGCACCCCCAGACACTGTCCCGGGGATGTGGGCATCGCCATCACCACTGTCCACGTGTCCCAGAAAACATTCGTCCCCCACCATTCCGCTGTACTCACGACTGATGCTCAGGGTGCACCTTCCACCCTCCGGCAAAGCCCTCGGTTGTTGTTTCTCCTTTCACCCATGCAAGCTTCGAGATAGTACAGTTGCTATTGAATTTTTTCCCCCCCTCTTCTACTTGTCTTGTACGCTTACAGACCCCTAGGAAAAATACCAGTTGGGAAGTTTATAAAACACGGACTGCACAGTAGAAGGGAATTTATTTGTTGGTACCAGCCCAAGACTTCAATATAAGAACAACCGCTGAGCACAGCAAATAGAACGACCGCCATCCTGTAGATCTTCGCTGCAGAAAATCCTGCAAGTTTAAGGAGTTGCTATGGTCTACCAGATAAATAAGACACGTTAGAAAGTACCCTCAAAAGATATTTACACAATAACCTGTACTGGTTCCAAAGAAACCATTAGTGTCAATTAGAACATTGGATGCCTTCCCAGGGCAAAACACCACCCAGCCTGGTGGGAATTGGGGACATCGGTGTCACTGTTCTTGGCAAGTGTCGCATGCCCACGATGGCACCTCCAGCAGCTCGTTCCTCCTTCCGGGGAGCCGTCCCGAAAGTTTGGAGGTGATGGAGGAGCCAGAGCGACGCCCTTGGGCTTCGCTTGCTCTGCCGCTTCCCGCTGCGGCTCTCGGTACCCGCCTGCCCCACGGACGTGTCCCGTCCTGCTCGGCTGCAGGAATCCCCCATTTCCACTTAAGGGCCATCAACAAGCCAGGCAGATGCCAGAGGTGTAAAGCAGAAAGAGGGAGAAGAGATAACCATCGGTGTGATGTTTTGCAGAGGTCCTTCAGCCTTCCTAGTAATCTCAGCCAGCCTCTCCATCCAGGGAAAAAGCACCCCCTTCTCCTGACCACAGCCTTTTCCTACTGGGAAAACTGAGGTTCAGCCCAGGCATTCCCAGCTCTGCAGCCACCCCACGCTTTCCTAACGAATAATCTCTCTTTATTTCCAGCCACATATTCCATTAGTATTTGCAGCACCAGCAGGACGCAGCGCAAAATAAGAATTTAATGGAGTCAGACAGCTTCTAGGCAAACCAAAATCAAAGAAAACATAAGAAAAGTTTAAATTACTCACCAGGCAAATGGAGGCAGAGCAGCCTGAAGTCCTCGGGGATGTCGGGGCCGAGGGCTGCAGCCACGTCTCCCTCTTGGGCAGGCGAGGAAAGCTTCTCCCAGGGCATCTTGCAAGGGCATGGAGTCTCTTTCCACAGGTTTTAGTTTTTTCTGGGTGTTTTTCCTTTATTTCAGTAGACTTAAGTCAGAGCTTTGACAGGCTTGAGTAACTCAGGAGTAAAAATCCCTTAGTCCCTCTGGGTCTAACGGAGAAGATGCGGATGGACAGGAATAGGCGTCATCAGCCATTGAGCTGCAAGTTTTTAATTCATGTCCCTATAACCACATACCAGCCGAGCACAAAAATTCTCTCTTGTGCAGACACTTATTAGGGGCATTTGTCACTTCTTGGGGAATTACTGGGAATAAGATGGAGCTGAATAGTGACTACGATAAAAAGAAATGTAGGGGTCCTCACCAGCCTTCATATAAAACCAGTATTTAGTGTTTAAGAGGTATGCATGAAGTGTGTTACATGCCTCACCTTTCAGGACTACACACATTTACTACACAGGTGGAAGGGGGGGTTAAATATTTACTCTACAAGGCAAACAGAAATATCAACCTGTTGAAAACATTTTACTGAGCATAAATAGCACTTTATCTTTTGATCTTGTCTCTTAAGCTCATCAGCCAGGCAAGGCAGCCTGCTCTCCACCCCAGGATATCGACAGTCTGTTGCACCTTCTTGATTTTTCACTGACAGTAAAAAAAAACCAACCAACCAAACAAACAAACAAAAAAACAACCAAGGAAAAGAGAAAGGGCAGAATAAGCAAGAAAATCAAAGTTCTTGGGGTGGACCAAGGACAGCAGCATCTTGGTTTTTCTTCCTTTTACAGCCACCGCTGATTCTCCAGGTAGGTGCTTGCTGCTAAACCCCGTAATTATTCTTATTCCCAGCTGAGCTGCCCTTTGCCAGCCCAGGAGGGGCTGGGGCAGAACTGCTGGCTGGCTGCATCCCAACAGAAGTTCATCATGAGGATTTTAGGTGCATCTCTTAATTGCTGCGCCAGGAACACGCTGAAATCAACGCCTCCTACATCGCTGGAAGGTGCATACCCTGGGGATCAGCGTCTATTCCAAACCTGTCATTTTCTAAACAAAACTGATAGGAAACAAGTTACACTCCATCCACTTGTCAAAACTACACGAGGCTGCTCCCAAAAAGATCCTTCAGACCAGATTTTAAGGCTGGAGATTTACTCCAAGGAGTTTCAGACACTTCTTTTTAAATCAGAAATGCACCGTGCTTGGTAAGCTGAAATGTTATTTTAAGACAACCTGGTTTTCATGCTAAATTTGGAACAAGGACCATGTGGTTCTGCCAGGTTTATTAGAGGTGAAAAGGAGCAAAAGGACCTGCAAGAACCCCAGATCCTCCTGACACAACATTGGAAAGAGTCAAATTTAGAAATAAGGTATGGTAGGCTTTGGATAGACCAAACTTTGTGGCCCCACCCCCCCCTAAAAAAAACCCAACACAACCAGAAGAGGTGAGGAATTCCTTCTGCTTATGCACGTGCAAGACTTAGCAAAGTCCGTGGGACAGAAGAGGCTGCTCGGGCACCCCCGGCCCCGCAGCACCGTTATCCCACCCCGCAGCGATGCCGCTCTGCTTGCGGAACCCCAAAGACCCGCAGAGGCAGCTGAGATGGGAAATAACACAGTTGATTTATCACTGGGACCAGACCAGAGCAAAGCTACCTGCGCCAGACACGAAGCTGGAAACCAAAATCCCCGTGCGGAGCCACCTCGGGGCCAGAAACAGTTTCCACCCAGAGCTGAAAGAATCGCTCCGCATCGGAGACTTCATAATTGAAACGTTTTGGTTAAGACTCACTTTCTTCCTTTAGAGCCCACCTCGGCCAAGCCCTTGGGGGTCTCATTTGTCCTGGGGACAGCTCGGTAGCTCTGATCAACCCGACGCTGCTCAGCCCAGCTTTACGGGAAGCATTCCTCCCCCAGCACCAGTGCTGGGCATAAACCGTACCAATGAATGCATCTTTTCCTTTGTATTTTGAAGGGGAAGGTAAAGATCACAGAATCATAGAAGGGTTTGGGTTGGAAGGGACCCTAAAGATCCTCTAGTTCCAACCCCCTGCCACGGGCAGGGACACCTTCCACCAGACCAGGTTGCTCCAAGCCCCCTCCAGCCCGGCCTTGGACGCTGCCAGGGATGGGGCATCCAGAGCCTCTCTGGGCAGCCTGGGCCGGGGCCTCACCGCCCTCTGAGCAAAGAACTTCCTAACATCTAACCTCTTTTAGATCTAAAGCAGCTTAGTACCTTCTGGGTTTTTCCCTTCAAAATAGGCAGCGAATATTACAGAAACCTCAGCAAACAAGCAGCTCCCCCAGGGCCTTCACTTTCTTCCAGGGAGGAAGAAATTCCGATTTGGGATTTCGCTTTGCTGCTGACTAAGCCACAGTCCGCGGGTTTGCTTTGCAAATCTCAGCAGCCAATTCATGGCCAAGGGGACTGTGTTTCAAAACTCTTCAGCGGCTCCTAGAGGAATGCAAGTCCTCGATAGAAACGTCAGCTCCTGCCAGGCTGCAAAACCCCTCCCAGAAGTATTTTCTTCCTCCCATGTGATGAGGAAAGGCTTTATCTGACTCGGATGGTGAGGTGCTGAGCCTGTCAAATGTTCAGGCAACACTAGAAGGCACCATTCCTCCAAAGATCAGCCTGCCCGGCCTCCCCCACGCAGAGCCATCGACACCCTCCTCCTGCTCAGCCCCAGCTGGAGCAGCTAAGGAAAGCCACAAACACGAGCCTAAAAAGACAAAAATCAGAATATTTTATTTCCTTGAGCTCCAGTGATACAACTGTAGCAGCATTTCACAAATGAACTCCTGCATTGTTAAATATACACTTAAGGAAACACATTAAATTCCAAGGCAGGCAAAAAAAAAAAAAAAATTAAGAACTGTGGACAAAGTTACTCATCCTCCCCCTTAAATAATATGTGCGTTTGTTGCAGACAAAGCAGCAGTACATGTTTCACATACCAGGTTAAAATAAAACTTCAGACTCGCAGCAAAACTTCCAAATGCAAACCTAGAAGAAAGAGATGAGGAGGGGCTTTGGTGAAGGGGCTTTCACCTGGGGATCCAGCATTACGCACAGCAGGAAACATTTTAAACATGGGAGAGACCTCTGCAATTGTTAGACCAACTGGGGACATTTCCCAACTGCAGAATGGGAAGTCTGGTTTTATCAGATACCCAGAGTAATCCGTAAAGAGCTCTGTAAGCGTACAAATGCTCCTCACCCACTCTCAGCTTGAGCCAGAGCAAGTTCCCAAGAAAACCTGGTTAAAAATTATTTGTGCTCCACACGCAGGAGGTTCCCAGACATGCTCTGGCTAGCACCCAAAATGGGATGCTACCTCTCCCTCCGAGGACGATGCTCAGCTGGCCAAAGCCATGACCGCCCTCCCAGTCGCTCCACAGCCACGCGCTCCGTCCCTGGGCAAGTCCAGCCTTTGTGTCCCAGCTACTCACAGGTTACTCCAAATGGGAGATGAAGCTCTCCCAGAATAGCCAAGGTGAAGTCAGAAATATTAAAGCTAAGCAGCCAGAGGAAGAGGATGATACACCAGGGACCGCTTGCTGAGTATGACTCCTAGCTACTGAAGTTGGACTGAAAGCCGTCACCTTCCACATTATGCTACAGTTTGCCTCTTTTTAATATTAAAGTGACCCAAAATTTTCATCTAAGTGTTTATGCCCATCTGTGATGGAAATATTTTGTGCAGTTCTAGTTTGTTAGTGACTCTCCAGTTTCTCAAGTCAACAGAAAAAGACACCCAAGGCTAACAGACAGCTCAAAGACCTCCAGCCTCGAGCATCTCCACGTGCAGAGAGAGCTGACGGCTTTTTCCAGCTCCACCACCGAGACCAGTGGCCTCAAGCTTACAATTTTTACACTTTTAAGACACAGGGTACATTTGACACAGTGATTCATTCAGTTTAAGTGACAAAAAGGCATCAAGAAGCTCATTTCACCATTATCAGTGGTACAAGGTTCATTTACACAAGGCACATACACCACCACCCAGAGAGGTGCTCTTTGATTTACCTTCTCCAAAGAACAGAGCAAAAGGGTTAGCTCCGCTTAGTGTCATCCTATGCAACATGCCTGGCTGACGGGACACCTCCAGTGACATACGCCAGCCCAAAAGCTGCCCCTCGCATTGCAGCTCCCCCCCAGACCCCCCCCCCCAGTGCCAACAGCAAGCTGCACCATGCACAGCAGTGAGGAGACGGTGCCAGCTCAAGAAATCAGCTGCTGCTGGCAGGACAAGTTCCAGGGCAGACGAGGATTTGCCAGTTGGTGTCCTGTAACTTTTATTTACACACCAGGCCTCTAAAATCCCTCATTAGCTACTGATCACCCAAGCAACTGGCTAACGGATGTATTTCGGTTTGGAAGAGCCATTCCCAGGAGGAGCAGGGCGTGCAGCAAGGCTGCCACCCTTCCCGAGCAGGCACAGCTTTGCTGGCCACCGCAAAGCTCAGCATCCCGCAGCAGCGGAACCAAACCCATGGCACGAAGAACCTCTCGAGGTTGCTTTTTTATTTATTTTTCCTCCCCAACAGAGATGAGCAGCAGCTCATTGTCAAACGCGGGCTGGGAGGTGGCTTCGGTTCTGCAGGGAAGACTTTCCCCAAGGCTTTTGCTGCCTGCTGCTGGTTCGGTGCTGCCAGGATGTGACCCTTGCGACTCAGTAGCCAAACTGTAAACAGAAGCTCCGGTCCCCCCCCCAGGGAGCAGAGCAGCTCCGCGTACTCTGCTTTGACCCCGCCAGCTACCGAGATGTGCACGGCCGCTCCTGTAAGCGGGATCAGGGCCCTAGAGAACAAGAAGTATGAATAAATTAAGGGATGTTGAAGGCTGTTTAAGCTATCACACACCATAAAAATGTACCTTTAAAAAACATGTTTGCAAAAAAATACTATTCTTTAAAATCTACTTTTTTTAAGGCTCTCCTTGTAAAAAATGGATTCGATAGTTTCCCCCCCTCTCCCTACAAAGTGACCAGGTATTTTGGGGTGCCTCTCCTTGGTGTCCTACAGTTTCCCAAAGTGGTGTCCCCATTCCTTCTCCCCCCATCCCAGCAAAACTCAAGGGGCTACCAAGTACCTTGACACCCACACGAGAATCCGGGCCACTGTCTGGGGGCTAAATGCTGTACAATTAAAGCCAATCTGGCTATAAAAATAAATGCTTTTGTGTCTTCCTTACACAGGATGGAAGAATTTAGCCCTTTTTAAACAGCTCAGCATCTAGCTGTAATAGTATTTAAAAAACAACCCAAATGCCTACATAGAAAAATAAAGGATAAACATTATCCATCTATTTTATATTATATAAAAAGTTCTGTGACAGGATATTTTGCTTCTTTGCTGTAAAAAAAACCAAAACACAACAGCCTAGGCTGTATAACCTAAGCCTTCTGGTGAGGAGTAAACTACATCTTCAAACTTATTCAGAGAAAAATATCAGTTAGCAATTTCACTTCTCCAAAATAAAGTTATTAAATATATATATTATTATAAGTCTTTATAAACTATTGTTTAAGCAAGGAGGGGAATACGTGACTGAAGACCACTTCAATCCCTCCTTCCCTGGGGAGGGAGAAGTGGACGTCAGCTGTGAATCCACCAGAAACCTGGCATGTTCCTTAGCAGAGACCCAGAGCTGGCTGGCTTGCAGGCACACACAGAGGGGACATGGAGGCTTGCGTTCACTCGTGGTTAAGTCCTTCACAAGGATGTTCTTTTTTCCAGCTTGTGCTTTGTGAGAAAGTACTTGAAGAATTCATACACCGACCAGGCGATGGCCGTTGAAGGCATCTGGTAAATGACACGTGCCTGCACCCCTCTGAAGTACCCCGAAATGCCCCCCAGCTGATAGACAGTCTTGAAGGCGTTCACCATGCCCGAGAGATGTCCGCTGATGTTCACAGAGCTCAACGCCATGTTCTCTTGGGTGTTGAGCAGGGTCTTGCAGACATCCAGAGGAGTGGTGGCGGCGGCAGCCACAGCCCCCGCGACGGCACCGGAGACTATGTGGGACCGAGGGTTATATTCCCGGCGTGGGTTGATCTGCTCCTGCATGAATTCATAGGTGATGAAGTGAATGGCCTGGAAGGGGACATTCATGGTCAGCTGGGTGGTGTAGCTGCGGTAGAAGGCACCGAACCCCTCCATCTTCTGCACTGTCCTTATGCACACCAGGACGGACTTGTAGGGAGAGTTGAACATCTGCATCCGCTGCTTCACCACTGGTCCAGATGACAGCCGCAAGGGGATAAAGGCAAGGCAGGCAGCACCAGGAAGGACAGACACAGGGAAATAAAAGCTTGTTAGCTAAGGCACATCATTCCCGGTCATCACAACACCCAGACCGAACCCCGCTCCCAGACCCAACCTCCCCTCCCAAGTCTAAACTGCTAGGACATAAACCAGGCATTTCTGTAGCCATGAGCTCCTTATCGACAGGCTTTTACCAAAAGGCTGCATACATCCTCTCCTTCCCCCAACCTGCCCCCCAAAAAACCTCAACACAACAAGTGCAGAAAGCAGGTCAGAGCTCAGCTCTGGTTCAACAGCTCTCCACTTCCATGGGCTAATCCACTCCTCTCCTCAAGCTTAATTAAGGAACTTTTACTTCTCCCTAGAAAAGCATTAAGACAGACTGATAAGGACTCTCAGATGCATCTGTGAGGATGCAGAGCTGTTGTGCTGAAACACTGACATACCAAGAGGACAAGGGTAGAAAGGTGATGAAATAACTGTACATCACCCAGGAAGTGTAACAGACCCCACCTACAGTCCCACGTCCTGAAACGGAACAACTTCCATTGACTTAAGCAAAAGGCCAATTAATTTAATCAGAATACGATTAAAATGATTTTAAACACTAGAGACATTTTTCCCTTCAGAAAAACCTGGTTCTGGGCCAACTCAGAAGTGCAATACATTAACACTGAATAGCTGGCAGTCCAGCTAATTGTCTCCATTTTAGCTGCATTTTGCTGTTAGCCCTTTTAATGCCAGACTCTGCCTAGGTGGGAAGGGTACACAACGGTCCCAACGGCTGCTGCACTCCTCTAACGACACGACTGCACTCAAGTTTTGTCTGGGTAGTCCAAAGCTTCAGAAAAACCACAACCACTTCAATGAAGATGCACTAGCAGAGCAGTAACAGCACTGTGTTAGCAAAGGTGGCACCGGTTTTCCTGGAAAGTCACAATACATCACGCAGATGCTGTGCAATCCCTTGGCAAGCAAGGAAAGACAGCCAGGTAGAATTTATCCCTTTACACTGGCCTGTCTGAGCTCATTAGAAGCTGGGCAGAGTCACTAAAGCAAAGGGCTCAAGCTGCTGAGATGGTGCAGGGCGTCCTCGGTGCCTTCCCAGGCTAACGGGGTGCAGCACTTCCCCCAACAGCACAGGGCATTACCTTCAGCAGGATTCATCACCGCGTCGTGGAGCAGCGTGGCCACGCTCCCAGCTATACCTGCAAAACACAAAAGCATCCTTCAAAAAAGAAAAAAAAAAAAAATGCAGAAGCCAGGGCTTGCTCAGCCACTGCCACCCGCAGAGGCAGCGGCCGATGGTACAGGCAGCCCACACGCCACCGAGCACCCGGGTACCGCAGCCCAGCTCTATGGCAAGCCCAAGGAAGCACCCAGCAACACGACTCATCCCCAGTGCGGGGAAAAAAAAAACAAAACATCCAGAGTAGCTTGATGGAAGCCAGGATCCGCTCACAGGATCACAGCTGCCACCTCTGCTGTTCCCCACAACTCCCAAGGTTTTGTCTATGCAAGACACCACTGGCTTCGCTCAGCCTGCGCTGGATTGAGAAATGAGCAATGTTTAGAACTGGCTCAGCACATCCATAATTAGGCATTTTCATCCATTTACTCAGTCTAGTTTTAGACACTAATTGCACGGATTCTGCAAACATCCAGCCAGCCATTAATGATTCTGCAGTTGGCTCTAGGATGGGCCTCTCGAGCCACACCTTCTCCTTTGATGTCGGTTTCAATCTCAAATTCTCTCTTGCCCAAATGACTTTCGGTCATTTCTCATTAACACAGCGCTTCAGTTTTCCCGCTGGTACTGAAAGCCTGTAGCTACTTGAAAGGCAAACACAGGAAGCATATTACTAGCAAAAAGCAGCAAGCCAGAAAGATACCATATACTCTTATCCGAGTTGGTTGAGTCAAGTGACTGCCATGGCAGATTCCTACTGTCACATCGTGTCAAGGACCAGGCAGAAGCGTCTTCTGCACCAACCCTTTGTAACACTGCGGCTGCTCAGCGACAGGGTTTCTGCTGTTACAGCAGTACTGCTGGACCTAAAAGCAAAAGTCTTCCTGGTGGAAGCAAAATTTTTAACAAAGCACGCGAGCACACAGAGGATGCAGTGTGCTTTACCATGCCGGAGCTCCAAGGGAGACACCTGGAACGCCCTGTACTTCAAACCTCAAAAGGTTTAGGTGATGCCTTCAACATAAGGCCAGAAACAGCCTGCGACTGCATCTGAACACCTCTTGTCCGATGTATTGGCTACTTGTGCCAGAATAATTTGAGATTAAAAAGCAGTGCAGAAATCTAGATTAGACTAAGGCTTTGGAGGGTGCACAACAGTTGCCATCAGGGGTTTCAGGCCAGGAAGGGCTTCTCTACTCTGCTGCTGACAGCCAGCCCAGCCATCGCTACCCTGAAAGAGAGATCTTACCAAGCAGTCAGTAGTGCAAAGACAGGGCACAGGTTTCAGAGGAGCACGGTGACCAGCACGACGCACTCAACCAGAGGGCAGGTGCCACACTTGCCCCCCCGCC